>JAIUZE010066546.1:0-103545 GCA_022085475.1 Heliosperma pusillum | reverse complement strand
TACGCCGTTGGAGTTGTTTTAGGGCAACGAAAGGAAAAGTTCCTTCATGCTATTTACTATGCTAGTAAAACGTTAGATCCTGCCCAAATCAACTATGCCACCACTGAAAAAGAACTTCTTGCCATTGTCTATGCTTTAGACAAATTCCGTTCTTACCTTATAGTATCGAAAGTCATTGTTTACACTGACCACGCTGCTTTGAAATATCTGCTTTTAAAGAAAGAGGCAAAACCTCGGCTTATCCGATGGATCTTGCTCCTTCAAGAGTTTGATTTAGAAATCCGGGATAAGAAAGGAGCAGAAAATGTAGTCGCTGACCATCTTTCAAGGATAAGAGTAACTGAAATAGGACTGCCAACACCAATTAATGACTCATTTGCTGATGATTCATTAATGGCAATTACTGACTCTTCTCCTTGGTATGCTGATATGGCCAATTTTCTTGTCAGTCAACAACTACCTTCTGACCTTTCTTATAACCAAAGGAAACGATTTTTGCATGATGCAAGATTCTTCGTTTGGGATGATCCTTATCTTTTTAAGCAGTGTTCAGATGGTCTTTATAGACGGTGTATCCCTCAGTGGGAAGTTAAAGGAGTTTTAGAAGGATGTCACTCATCTGCTTATGGTGGTCATCATGGTCGGTCCTTAAGACCATAGGCCAAAGTGCTTACAATCCGGGTTGTTTCTGGCCTCGTTGTTTAAAGATTCAAAGTACTTTGTTATGGCTGTGGACGTCGTTGTCAACGAATGGGTCAAATATTCCACGATGACATGAGATGCCTCAAAACGGCATATTAGAAGTTGAAATATTCGATGTCTGGGGTATTGACTATCAAGGACCATTCCCTTCTTCTAACAGAAATCGTTACATCTTAGTCGCTGTTGACTATGTTTCCAAGTAGGTAGAAGCAATCGCCAATCCCACTAATGATGCTAGAGCTGTGATACGGCTATTTAAGAAGATCATATTTCCACGTTTTGGTGTACCCAGAGCCGTGATTAGTGATCGAGGAACTCATTTTGGAGAGAAGCAGTTAGATACTCTGCTTGCTAAATATGGTGTGAATCACAGACAAGGATTAGCCTACCATCCTCAGACTAGCGGTCAAGTAGAAGTCTCAAATAGAGAGTTGAAAACCATTCTTCAGAAAGTAGTCTCAAGATATAGAACTGATTGGAGTAATAAGCTCGATGACACCTTGTGGGCTTATCGTACAGCTTTCAAAACCCCGATTGGAACATCTCCTTATCGATTGGTTTATGGAAGGGCCTGTCATCTTCCTGTCGAGTTAGAGTATAAAGCTTACTGGGCTATCAAAGAACTAAATTTAGACACTAAGCTTAGCGCTGATAGGAGACTCTTGCAACTCAATGAGCTAGAGGAATTTTGTTTGCAAGCCTATGAGAATTCTAGGATCTATAAGGAGAATACGAAGCGTTGGCACGACAAGAGGATAATTAAGAAAGCATTTAATGTCGGTGACCAAGTACTTCTTTTCAACTCCCGTCTGAAAATCTTTCCAGGAAAACTTCGTTCTCGATGGTCTGGACCATTCACTGTCTCATATGTAAGCAAATACGGCTATGTGGAACTCATGTCTAGCAATGGTGAGAAATTCAAAGTTAATGGACACAGACTGAAACTCTACTATAGCAATTCTATCATCGGATGTTTAGATATTGTCTATACGGAGCGTCCATTACCAACCCAATGATTCTAATGAAAAATTCGTCGAGCAAGACGTTAAACAAGCGCTTCTCGGGAGGCAACCCGTGTTTTCCCTTTTTGCATTTTTATTTTTGTTTTTCCCTTTTACGTTGTTTTGTTAGATTTCTTTGCAGATGAAAGAGTTTTTGAAGAATCTCTGACGACCTTCCTTGTCAAAAGTCCAAAAGACTAGCTTGGGGGAGTCCGCACTGACTAGTAAGCTTCATTCTTCTTTCATTTTTCCTTTCTTCCCATTAAGCATCTCATTGTATATTTAGCTTTTGTGCTCACATTGAGGACAATGCGATGTTTAGCTTGGGGGAGGGATTGCATTTTCCCATATTTGCATTTTAGTCATATTTTTCATATTTTGAATAAAAGAAAGAGAAGAGTTTTGAGAAAATTTAACAATTTTTGAACACAATTGAATGCTTTTCATGCTTTGCTTGCTTGTTTACTGTACTATCATGTTACATTTCCCAACCTTAGAGCTTTCAAAAGATAATGATTCAATATTTATTGAATTTTGCATACATGGGGAAGTCTTGTACATAGTAGGCATGGAATGAATCTATAGATGAGTACGCTTGATCTTGACATTTGGCAAACTACATATATTGTAAGGTAGAACCTCCTTAGACTGGTACATTCATACCCAGTCTCATCTAGGTGTGTGTAGTTCTCCTTGTGATGTGTGTCATGTCAAAACGCATAAGTATGGCTCTCATTTCATTTCTATAAGCATTGCATTCATGATTCACTAAGATTTGAAGCCTTTTTCACTTTAATTTGCCCTTCAAAAATTAGCCCCTTCATACAAGTGCTTTACAAAATATTAGCTACACATAAAATCTGCCTACCTTTCGAGCTAGTAGCTAGACTATGGTCTGTGGGTGCTCTTTTGGGAAGAATTGTTCCTATCTGTCAAAGTGAATTGGGAAAACGAAAAAGTTCGAGAAGTGAAGTTGTGTTCAGAAAAGAAAAAGAAAAAAAAGGGAAGAAAAATAGAAAAATCAAAGAAAAAGAAAGAAAAAAATAAGAAAAGAAGTTATGAGTATCTCCTAAGAAATGTCAAATGATTAGAAGGAGTTCACTCTTGTGTTTCGTGTAAAATAAGCCAATCTGTTCACTCTGGCTTCATCGTTCGTTTTGTGGGAATCAACCGAAAGTCTGGATTGGGTACTCATTTATCATTGGTCAGTTGCTAGCTCACTCTAATCTTCACATGACCATAACTATTTGTCCACCTTTCACCCATTTCCCATAGCCTTCTTCTCATTTTTCGGCTTCTTTTCTATGTGCATTGTGATCTTTGACTTGTGTTTTGAATTGTTTACCATATTAGACTGCGAACACATTTTCATGAGTCGTAGATAGGTGAGTGTCTCAAAAACATTTACACATAAAGAAATCACCTTTTTGCATACATTGAGTGTTCGAGTGTACCGTGAGAGTCCATTTGTCAAAAGATCATGCAAGAGCCGAAAATCTGTAGTGAAATTCTTTGTGCTACGCCGTTATGTAAATCTCAGCCATGTTAATGTATCATTCTTGCCCACGTTGCTTTTGGGTTATGATTCATTATGTTTCCAAAGCTTTATGTTGAGATTTGTTTCCTGATGGTGTAGTAGCCAATGCTTGCAACCTTGTCCTGGTATTGTTTGTTATGTTTGCTTGAGGACAAGCAAAGGTTTAGCTTGGGGGAGTTTGATAAGTGAATATTTGTATGACTTTAACCCCCTCTTTAGCTCGGTTTTGTTTGTCATTTGTGCTTTGTTAAGCCATTTTATGAGCTAATATCGTCTTCTAGGCAAATTCCTGTGTTCTAACTTGTTTTGTAGGGAAAGTGACGTTTCTACGCCCTTTTTCTATATTTCCGAGCATTTGCCTAGAACCCGACAATTTGAAGATGCAAGCTTGACCGTGTGTAAGGCATTTCGAGAAGGTTCACTAACTTAAGTAAGAGAAGAAGCAAAGACGGTTTTGTAGTTGTCGGAAGACCAATCAATTGGACGGGAGAATTCATCGCTTTACATCATATCCAAGCAACAAACACGATTGTAGAGTCAAGGGGGATGTTGTAAGTCAAGTTAAAGCGAAGGAAGTTGAAGAGTTAGTCAAGAGCTTCCAGAAGACAACTTACCCGATCGGGTAAGTGGTGTACCCGATCGGGTATTCCTGCTGCTCCAAGCATTGCGGCTCCTTCATCATATTTTTGACCTATGCATTTATTGCCCGACCTCTTCTCCACGAAACCCTAATACTATAAATAGATGCTCAAGGATCATACACTATCATCATATATACATCCATCATATACATTTTCTTACACAATCTTGTCTTATATTTCTTTTTAGCTTTAGTCTTTCTAGTTTAGATTCTCTTCTATTTTTGTCTTTTGTTCTAGTTTACTTTCGTCTATTTCCTATCAAAACATTAGCTTAGTTCAAATAGAATTTCAATCTCTTGCATCTACTTTGATGGGTTCAAAAGTTGTAATTCAAGGTACGGTATTTCTATGCGAGGGATTTCTATTATTGTTATCGCTTTCATCGTTGATCGTCACCTAGGTATTCCTAATTTATCCTTTGCTTAATGTTCTTTATTGCTTTCCATTTGATTGTCATTTTCTATTCGTATCATTTAGATTCGTTTTTACGTTGTTATAATCGCAGTTTTATTTCTTAAATTGTCATATAGCGTCGTTATTATCGCCACATAGAGAGTCTAAATTATTGTCAAAATCACCTAAATATGCTTATCTTAACTTTCATTGTTAATATCGACATAATCATGAGTGAGTAGTCACCTTTCTAGGGTGTAGGGTAGCCATGTTAGATTGATTAAAAGATGATAATTGGATAAAAGAAATTGTGCTTTTAAAACATTCTGTCTATGCATGTTTGGACTTTAACGATAGTTGACGATTCTTGATCACAATCATTGACTAGTATGGAATTCTTTTCCAAGGTAGATATACAGGAATTGAATAGACAAAGCGTGACATGGTGGATTAAGACCTAGTAAATCGCACTAAAAGACTGCTAGACCATCTGATCTATGATTGTAATGAACACACCATTCTTACGAACGCTCAATGAATTATTTGCATATCCGAAATCCAATTTCATCAATATATCAATCTACATGTGTGAACCTACTTCCCTAGATGCTTCTCATTATTGTTAATTTATTATCTGCTTTATCGTTGCCATTTCAGTTTGTTTTGTTTTTATTTATGTTCTTTATTAGTTTAGACATCACAAAATCCAAAACCCAGAAAATCATTAGATAAAACTCAATTGTGAGACGATTCACAATCCATAGGAAACACCATCTCCCTGTGGATCGACCCCTACTTCCCTAATTACATTAATTTGTTATTAGCCTAGTCTGGGTAATTTATCTTTGCATCGGGCTTGCGACAGGCCTGATCAATTGGGAAAAAGGGGGGGGGGGGATTGTGATGTTAATTATATATTATTGAATTGTATAAGAGGGGACTTTATAGAAGAACACTTTTGACTTGCTTGTTGTTCACGGAATTTGCTATAAGGTAGGGTTTCCCTACTCAATATTTGTGTTATTGATTGATGAGATGATATTGCTATTGTTATATAGATTATGTTGTGGTTGTTGATATTGATGATGGTCACTGTGGTGACAATAATGGAGTTTGGGATTGTTGTGATGGTTACTATAGTTACTATGGTTTGGTGATTCCGTTTGTTCCGGGTTTGTCTCGCTGCGGTGAGATGGAAGTTCAACGCCTGTGGCTGCGGTCTAGGGTCAATTGGTGGATTTGTAAAGCAGGCTGGTAACCGTAGTCTACTGAGAGGTTGCTGCGGTGGCCCTCCAATTTTCTTTTCCTTGTGCTTATCTTGGCGTTGGTTGGTATATGCAAATACTGACCTTCTGCTGTTTTACAAAACTGCTGTGATCCATTGAGAGATGGTGAGCAGGTGATCGCAAGTAATTGTTAGCATTGCGTTGGGATCTAGGATGGGATCACTGCGTCATGTCTCAGCTTCCGCCTAATGATTCGAGTCTTAAAACATTTTTATTTATTTATTAGTACGTTATGATTATTGATTGGATTATTGGTCATATGGTATGCCATCTGTTTTGGGATTCAGTGTTAACAATTAAACATTGATTAATAAACATTGTTTCTTACTGTTTGTTTTGATATATACTACCTCGGGCAACCGAGATGGTAGCCCTGTCATGTGGTAAGGTGGTCTTGTAAGGCCCCTTGGTGTATGGGGGTGTTACAAGTGCACCTCTTTTAAACTAACCCAAAGTCTGTTTATTAGGGCTTCTTCTTCATTATTTTGAGCAACTTCATCTTTCTTCTTTTTCCATTTAAAATCTAATTTTTCTTCTATTAAAGCTCGTCCTTTCTTTTCCATTAAAACTATTATAAAACATCCGTTCTTAAACCAAATTTAGAACCGTTTGATGTTTTGGAATCCTCTCACCTTCCTAGGTAGGAAAAGCATAATTCTTTGAACTTTATTTTAATCCCATATTCCATAATTTTTGTGGCCTTGTCTTACAATGTTAAATATCGTCAAAAGGATGAACTTTGAGGATTTTGAATCAAGGAATTCGTGTACGTTAATGGTTAGCTTGGAAATCGATGATTTGAAGTGCTAAAAGATAGCATATACGGGTTACTCGATATTACATTGTTTGAGTAATTACTTGTCTTAGGTGTGCTGTATGTCATGTTAAAGATTGTGGACACCCCTTCGCGCAGTCCGAAATCGCCGTCGTGGCGATCCGACAGGAGGCTCTGCTCGACCCGGAGAATTCGACCCACATCGAATGAAGGCCTAGATGGAGTTGCCACGAAGTTTTGTGGGAACTTGGAACCGTTCAATCAACTTTACACCTTTCATCGAAAGCGTAGTGCAAATCGACTACGAGTGATTAAAGCTTAGAGACTTGTGTCCCTAAATTACTTAGTTAAGTGCTCGATTGCACACATATGCATAGCTACTCGATTGAAATGTAATGCAACGATTGTATTCCAATAAACCCTAAACATGTGATGTTTGTTTCTATGTGGTTTAATGCATAAATGCTACTTCGTCGAAGTTGTTTTAACACGTGAGGTGATTTGATCTAAGCACAATAATAAATTTCTTATAAGCTTGGAAGAGAGGGGAGTCAGTTGAGAAACTATTCTATTACAACCCGGCATCTCGCTACAAAACGACTCAAGTTGAAAGAAAAGAGATACTATTTACAAAAGACTAGACAAAATACACTACTGACAAAGTTTACTGGATCGCGAGTAACATGGTTACTTGGTCGAGTAACACTGTCTCAGTCTAGACAACCTCGGCAATGAGGGTTACTCGATCGGTCGAGTAATCTCTCGATTCCATCTAAAGACGATTTTGAAAAGATGGGGTGACTAGAATTAACCCATTTTAAATTGTACAAAAATCTCAAACATAAATTACAAAGTAATACTAAATAGTCATGCATTTTACACGATCACAAAAACTAACTAAAACACTAATTCTATGTTATTGATTGCAAATGGGTAGGTGATAGGCACACGTACTCCTATCCTGATATTACCCCCTCCAATGAGGCACCATTAACATAACACAATTAGTTAATTTAAAGTCGTACTCGTCTTTTCTAGTCAAGTAGATTTAAACTAAACATTCATCTAATTCATTAAGTCCTATAATAGTTTTATCGCTTGATTTCTATTTACTAAGATATTACAATAATTAAACAATAATATCTAATAAACAAAACATTAAACAAAATAGAGGAAACAAAACAAAGAAAGGAAACAAGGCCTTCGTCCTTTGCATGTATCTCGACCGAAACACATGTCATCTCTAGCGAGACACTCTGTCTCGAACGAGATGGCCTTGTGTTGTTTGCAAAAAAAATTCATTTGATCTATTGTTTAAGATCGATTTAAATTGATGTTAGTCTTATACCTATCCATATTTATAGAATAAGATTCATATTTGACTTAGAGAGATAAGATGAGATTTTTTTGCACACTCAACCTACATGTAAATCAAGACACCGTATGGGATTCTAGCACGATCGTTTTATGTAGATTTCAAACGATAGAGGGTACGTATTCGACCGTTTTTGTTTTCGAAATTGTAATTACGTAGGATTTTGAACGGCTGTTTTGAATTTGACTTTGTGACTTCGTTACAAGGTCGTTTATCGATCCGAAAGATTTTTTAGAATCTTGGGAAAGTCTAGTTTCTTGATATGTAATTTAGGTCCGCCTTTTTTGTGTGTAGGTATGTTTTATTATTGCAAACAGAAAGTTGTACGACGAGAACAGACAAAACAAAAGAGACAATTTAATGTCTCAATTTTTGTCTAAATTTAGGAAGTCTCCTCGGGTCAATTTTGTGGTGTTCTAAGGTGTTTATGGAGGCTTGTTAATGGTGTATGGGAGAGATGAATATTAAGTTATAAGTTAGAGGAATATTTTGTTGTTGTTGTACACGGTTGGTGGGGGAAGGGGGGGGGGGTAGGGTGGGGGGCGTCTCGTTCTTCTGTTTGTGTGATCAGGTTGCTCTTCTTATTGTCATTTTTCTGAAATACTTCCTCTTATTAGCTAGTAATATGATAGGAAAAGATAATCATAAGATATGAGAGAATAAGAGGGAGATATGGAGTGTCTGTTGACAAAGGGGAGGCCAGGTTCGATGGCTGCTATGCACGACTGAAATGGAAGGTTTGTTAGGGTTTTTGGATGTGTTTTTCTTGGGGAATAAGTAAAGGATATGTAGCATACTAGTTTTAAACCCGTGCAAAAATGCACGAGATTACTTTTAAAACCATTGATATTTTAAATATGTTTTTCGATTGATTCGAATATATTTTGCATAAGAATCAGAATGCATAATTGAATAATATTATGTATGATAATAATAATAACATTATTAGAACATAATAAACCAGTGTCTATATATTTTCTGTTTTTATATAAGTTAGAATCATATAAAATGTGTGACAACCCTCGCGAATGCGGAAATAAAACATACAAGCATGTGATTTAATTTGCGGAAATACTGTATTTTAAAAACTTTTATACATGCAAGAAAGAAAGTACGAGGAGTGTCAAATAATACAACCTAAAGTACGAAATACAACAAAGAGACGAAGTCTCTCAAAATGTTATAAATGTTAAAGTGTTTAGCAAACTAGCTAAAATCGTCTAGAGGTGTTTCAATCCAGGGACAACGCCCGCTAGCTCACACCCGAACCCAAAATATCATAGCAAAAGACCATCCAAGCAAGCAACCTGTTCATCCATGAAAAACATGAACGCCAAAGTCAGTGGGGAGTAACTCTGGGTTCTCCCAGCCATATCACATTAAACGTACATAGAAGGAAATACCAAAGTAGAAGCATGCATATATAGTTATACATGTGAAATACGATAAGAATAGATAGGCAATTCAATATATAAGAGTAAGAGCATATGAAGTACAAATCCGAATCCGTCATGTTATACAAAGACTCGGGGAAGACACTCTTACGCAACTGAATACGCTCACTAGGGCTTGCATCTCACCGTTAGCGGTATAAGTTTGATAAGATTGAGACTCGACAAACAAACCATGCCAAGTCATGCGATGATCACAAATATTCCATCATATTATCATCCATTCAAACATACAATACAATGACGACCTCTTTCACGGTAAATGAAACGCACTAGCACCGTGTACATGGCAAGTATGATTAAAAGGCATCCACGGGATAAGACATTTCCCTGAACGCATACACGATTCAATTCATTTCGTATATGTAGACTAATTTCCTCCCGGTAGGACGACGATAATAATACGGTCCTAGTCTAAACCTGGCCAGACTCTCGGTATAAGACGTGTTCCGATTCGACATGTGGTAAGACGTTCCACATCCAAGACTTGGTCAATCATAGACGCCGAGTACCCCAAATTCGGTCGACATTCACGAAAGAGGCAGAAAAGAGCACAAGCCTCTTAACAAGCGGTACGCTACATGCAAATACACCACCTCGCAAGTACACAACATTTGACGGCCGGGTCGATCAACGCAAAGCGTTCACCTTCCAACAACGTCGTCGTTTGCCCACTAACACATGCAATTAAGTAGTAGGATACATCCCCGTTCCGACATTCCAGCCTTACGAACGTGGAGGTAGCCAAGGGAATGAGAGTACAAAGCACATAACAAAATAGTGCTCAAACCGTATCATTTGTAAAAACCGACTCAAAGTGAGACATACCAAAAACCGTCACAAAACATGTGATACAAGCGAATGAAATATCATATATTCAAAACATTAATATTATAAGTCACTACGTAAAATTATATGAAAAACGAACCATGCGAACTATTATAAATTACGAGTTTAGGAAATTATAAGAAAAATATACAGCCGTGTTGCCGGCCGGTCAGAGGACCGGCGGCCGGTACCCTGGCTCGCGCATCATGCTAAAACCAAAAATCACAAAGGAAAGAGCAGCGTGTTCCAGGCCGGTCTGGGGGCCGGCGGCCAGGCACCCGGCCAGGAGCACTTCTACACACAAAAAGCAAGTTTGGAAACTAACTAAAACAAGGGTCCACTTCAAATGGTCATAACTAGAGTTCTAGATATGCAAATGCAGAAATTCCAAGTTGTGGTTATAGCTTATCCTCTTACGGCTCCAACGATAGGTCAAAAGCCCAAAACAAGCAAGTAAAAAAGGAGAAATGATCATTTTACGAAAAAAGGTCGGTGCAGAGAGTTCCGAGCCGGCCAATGGGGCCAGCGGCCGGGCACACGGCTCGGACAACATCAACCCGAGAACAACTATACTTAATTATCCATTTTCAATTATCAAAAATAACTACTATCAACTACCAATAATCGATAACCATCATCAACAATCATCAACTAACAACAATCATCAAGAATAACACAATTCCTAAGCTTACTAATCATATTCCAAATACGATTTCTAACATAGAAAACACGTAAAACACGTAAATGATATCGAGTAACCCTTCACCGTTAGCTTATTGCGTCTTCACTCCGTGTCAAGGTCCTCTTCAATCAAGAAGTAGTCTTTGTCGGGATCTCGAAGGTCACCACCTACAAATAGTTAATAAAAGATGAATTTATTTCACCTTGAGAAAGACGGAAAGTTTGAAAAGCGAGAAAGACGGTAATTTTATTATCAATACGGATAGAGGACGATGAGAGGGGAAGAATAAGACGAACTTACGTGAATTTGAGCCAGAAATGAGCGAGATATGACGATTCTAAGCTTGGATGATTATAGAAGCTAGGTTTTTGGTTGATTTCTTAAGGAAGAAGCAAGTGTTGTGTTTGTGTGAATGAATTAGGTTAGGAGGTAGTATGAGGGAGTATAAGTTGAAAAGTCAAGAAAAAGTCAAAGACGACTTAAGACGGGTTTTACTTGAAATCTCGCGAAAAATCCAAATACGAACTCGGAAATTCTAAATTCGACTCGGAAAATTAAATCCTAAATTAAAACTAAATTTCGCTGAAAAGTGTCCGGAAAAAATATTTTTATTATTAATATAGGGTACATTTGCGGGTGTTACAATCACCCCACCTTTTAAAAAGTTTCGTCCTCGAAACTTGAGAGTAGAAAACAAAAGTATCAAGGACAAGAATCGGTTTTTAAAATTAATAGGAGAACTTATAAGGGGAAAATTTATGAAACTAGGTTCTTCTCGAAAACGGTATAAGGAGATTTTTCATAAGTGCGAAACTTTATTTACAAATCACAAGAGTACCCGTCGCGGACGAGAACTCTAGCTATCAAAATCAAATCAATGACGAAATAGTGAAGTCGAAAATTAAACAAACGCTAGTAAGTGCAGGACTAGTCACCAGACGTCTCCAATAACAAGTCCAAACATCCAACCAAACGCAAAATCCAGATATAAAAGCAAATGAAATCAATTTTCTCCAAAAAGAGGGTACAAAATCCATCTTTAAACTTCTTTGAAAAGTTAAATAAGGAAAGCAATATGGAAATTTGGAGATTTTCTCATAAATAAAATCAAAATAACAAGACATTACACGTACATAGAGCGACTCGAACATCGAAATCACAAATCGCGATACTAAGAGGCACGTCCAACGAGTAAAACGGACCAAAAAGGGGAAGGATTGAGGAGTAGTAGAAGGAGTACGGATCAATTTGAGTGAAAAGAGAGAAATGAACTCCAAGCCTATCTTTCATCTATGATAATTCAAACGTCGCTCGCAACTCGACATCATTAACTTCACGAACAAACTAGTCCTCAAGAGAGTTCAATTTATCCTCAACATTCTCGATCATTAGATTCCTACGAAAATATTTTATAAACATGAAACTTCGAATAACAAATCCCAATTATTCAAATCCAATATATTTACCTAAGCCCATCGGCACGGTAGACTCCACAACTAACAATCCACAAGGTAAAAGAGACTCACCATAAAAATCCCTTGATTCAAATTACTTCAAACTCATTATCCTAAATTTACAATGGACTTTTTCATCCTCGAAAGTCAAATCGCAATGCCTCAAGCAAAGAATAAGTACCAATTCTAAATCATACATATTGCCAAACATGTGGCGATACGTCAATTAATCAAATCATCTAGCTCATCAAACTCAAAACGTACCGGTCTTCGCTTATGAAAATATTCCTCAAGATTGGTCACCAAATCCAATTTCCACAAGTAAACATTCCTGATAGGGTCCAACATTTAAAGACAATAAATTCCTAAGTAACGTCTAAAGCCACCACTATAATCCTCAACAACAACAACTATCCTTACGCTTAGCTCGGTCCTCAAAATGATATTGCAACATCAAACTCCATAGTCCAAAAACCAACAAGAGAGTTTCACCCTAAGTTTATCCTCAATTCCTTATAATCAACTAAACATGGAACTAGCTCAATAGGGCGGGTAGTTACCATATTTGAAAACTGCATCAAAACCCATCTACTAACCTCTCACATTAGCTAATAAGAAAACCATCTCACAAGAGAGTAGGGGAATTACGGATAGGATATAAGGAACACTAGGAGGCATCATCAAAAGACTGCAATATGATGGAAAAGACGAAGGCGGAAAAGGAAAACGAGGTTGCTCTAAGGAAGTGAACCTACCAGTAACGATCTCCGGGTGAGCATTAGCTTCGGCTCGGCTGAGTACGTAAATGGATCCTTTAGCTCTGGCACCGGGTGCGGGAGTCTGACAATCGGGGCATTCACGAAAGCGATGACCTGACTTCTTGCAAAGAAAACAAAAGAGGGGCCTATCATAGCATCCAACTCCGGGGTGAACGGGTTTCTTACAACCGTCACACATTCATCCTTGAGCTTGAGGGTGATAAGGAGCAAGTGTTCTTGGATTGGAGTTTGAGGGAGCATTGAAACGCCTCTTGATAGCATAGTCATTAGAAGAAGAGGGAGAGAAAGGTCTTTTGTCATGGAAGTTTGACCTTGGATTGAACGAGGGGGAAGGAGAGGGATTCTTCATCATAGCTTCATCTCTAATAGCCTTCATGGAATTCTCGGCCCACAAGGCATCATCATAAAGATCCCCAAAGGAAGTAGTATTCCTTCTCACTTTACTTTGAAGAACGGCACTCAGCTTGTTGCGATAATAGAAGGCTCGGTCCTCGTCATTTCGGATAAGCCTCGGAGCAAAATGAGCAAGCTTATTGAACTCCGTAGTGAAGTCCTGAGCTGACAAGTTGCCTTGCTTAAAGTCTATGAACTCCTTGAGCCTTTGTTGCTTAAGCTCTTTAGGATAGAATCTACCTTCCACTAGAGCTTTGAAACAAGCCCAGTTGAAGTCATCTTCGAGAGTAAGGGTGGCACTAGTGATAGCCCACCAATTATCAGCTTCTCTCACAAGGAAATGCTTTGCGATCCTCACCTTGTCCTCTTCTCGGACTTGGTATAGATCGAACTGTTTCTCCATCTCACGGAACCAATCGGATAACTCCGTAGGGTCCGGCTCTCCACCATATGGTACAATTTTACTTCTAGCTATTTGTCCAGCTACCCATGCTAAGCCACCTTGATGGTTCTCTTCCCTTCGAGGGGGGACTTAGTTGGCATTAGCTAAAGCCGCATCTTGCTGATTTTTCAGCACTTGAGTGAGAGCTTCCAACATAACATTCTCAACTAGTCGTGGTCTAACCATCTTCATAAGAAACAAAAACAAATTAAGTTATTCCTATCAATTAGCATAAACAAATAGACTACCAAGTAAAGTCCTTAACTTCTACCCATCTCTCATTTATTATTTCAAGGTCATGTAGTTTAAGTTAGGGTTCACGTGTGTGCGTCGGGAGCGATAAAGCTCTGATACCAACAGTGACAACCCTCGCGAATGCGGAAATAAAACATACAAGCATGTGATTTAATTTGCGGAAATACGGTATTTTAAAAACTTTTATACATGCAAGAAAGAAAGTACGAGGATTGTCAAATATTACAAACTAAAGTACGAAATACAACAAAGAGACGAAGTCTCTCAAAATGTTATAAATGTCAAGGTGTTTAGCAAACTAGCGAAAATCGTCGAGAGGTGTTTCAATCCAGGGACAACGCCCGCTACTCACACCCGAACCCAAAATATCATAGCAAAAGGCCATCCAAGCAAGCAACCTGTTCATCCATGAAAAACATGAACGCCACAGTCAGTGGGGAGTAACTCCGGGTTCTCCCAGCCATATCACATTAAACGTACATAGAAGGAAATACCAAAGTAGAAGCATGCATATATAGTTATACATGTGAAATACGATAAGAATAGATAGGCAATTCAATATATAAGAGTAAGAGCATATGAAGTACAAATACGAATCCGTCATGTTATACAAAGACTCGGGGAAGACACTCTTAGGCAACCGAATACGCTCACTAGGGCTTGCATCTCACCGTTAGCGGTATAAGGTTGATAAGATTGAGACTCGACAGACAAACCAAGTCAAGTCATGCGATGATCACAGTAAATCCAACATATTATCATCCATTCAAACATACAATACCATACTACTCTTCACACTTCCTACATGAAACGCACTAGCACCGTTGTACATGGCAATAATGATTAAAAGCAATCCACGGGATAAGCATTTCCCTAACGCATACACGATTCAATTCATTTTCGTATATGTATACTAGTTTCCTCCGTATGGACGACGATAATAAGACGGTCCCTATCTAAAACCTGGCCAGACTCTCTCGTAATAAGACGTGTTCCGATTCGACATGTGGTAAGACGTTCCACATCCAAGACTCGGTCAATCATAGACGCCGAGTACCCCAAATTCGGTCGACATTCACGAAAGAGGCAGAAAAGAGCACAAGCCTCATAACAAGCGGTACGCTACATGCAAATACACCACCTCGCAAGTACACAACATTTGACGGCCGGGTCGATCAACGCAAAGCGTTCACCTCCCAACAACGTCGTCGTATGCCCACTAACATATGCAATTAAGTAGTAGGATACATCCCCGTTCTGACATTCCAGCCTTACGAACGTGGAGGTAGCCAAGGGAATGAGAGTACAAAGCACATAACAAAATAATGCTCAAACAGTATCATTTGTAAAAACCGACTCAAAGTGGGACATACCAAAAACCGTCCCAAAACATGTGATACAAGCGAATGAAATATCATATATTCAAAACATTAATATTATAAGTCACTACGTAAAATTATATGTAAAACGAACCATGCAAACTATTATAAATTACGAGTATAGGAAATTATAAGAAAAATATACAGCCGTGTTGCCGGCCGGTCAGAGGACCGGCGGCCGGTACCCCGGCTCGCGCATCATGCTAAAACCAAAAATCAAAAAGGAAAGAGCAGCGTGTTCCAGGCCGGTCTGGGGGCCGGCGGCCAGGCACCCGGCCAGGAGCACCTCTACACACAAAAAGCAAGTTTGGAAACTAACTAAAACAAGGGTCCACTTCAAACGGTCATAACTAGAGTTCTAGATATGAAAATGCAGAAATTTTAAGTTGTGGTGATAGCTTATCCTCTTACGGTTCCAACGATAGGTCACAAGCCCAAAACAAGCAAGTAACAAAGGAGATATGATCATTTTACGAAAAAGGGTCGGTGCAGTGAGTTCCCAGCCGGCCAATGGGGCCGGCGGCCGGGCACCCGGCTGGGACAACATCAACCCAAGAACAACTATACTTAATTATCCATTTTCAATTATCAAAAATAACTACTATCAACTACCAATAATCGATAACCATCATCAACAATCATCAACTAACAACAATCATCAACAATAACACAATTCCTAAGCTTACTAATCATATTCTAAATACGATTTCTAACATAGAAAACACGTAAAACACGTAAATGATATCGAGTAACCCTTCACCGTTACCTTATTGCGTCTTCACTCCGCGTCAAGGTCCTCTTCAATCAAGAAGTAGTCTTTGTCGGGATCTTGAAGGTCACCACCTATAAATAGTTAATAAAAGATGACTTTACTTCACCTTGAGAAAGACGGAAAGTTTGAAAAGCGAGAAAGACGGTAATTTTATTATCAATACGGATAGAGGACGATGAGAGGGAAAAATAAGACGAACTTACGTGAATTTGAGTAAGAAATGAGCGAGATATGACGATTCTAAGCTTGGATGATTATGGAAGCTAGGTTTTTGGTTGATTTCTTAAGGAAGAAGCAAGTGTTGTGTTTGTGTGAATAAATTAGGTTAGGAGGTAGTATGAGGGAGTATAAGTGGAAAAGTCAAGAAAAAGTCAAAGACGACTTAAGACGGGTTTTACTTGAAATCTCGCGAAAAATCCAAATACGAACTCGGAAATTCTAAATTCGACTCGGAAAATTAAATCCTAAATTAAAACTAAATTTCGCTGAAAAGTGTCCGGAAAAAATATTTTTATTATTAAAATAGGGTACATTTGCGGGTGTTACAAAATGATTACTAAGAGAAAAAAAATCTAAGCTACACGTGGTCAAAACCAATACAGATTGCCCAAGTCAGCTTAGTTTTGTAGTTTGACATTAAACCGATTTATAGCAATGCATATATGAATGTACATCGCCCAATGGTCGTAACTGGCTGAAATTCAGACTAAATTGAAGACCTGTCAAACAATGACTCGAGCCGAAAAACCGAGCGAAATGCGTAAAAAAAAACCCGTCCTTTTCGACCAAAATTAAACCCGAAGGGGACCCGACCTGTTAATAACCCAAATATTTAGGGTCAAGACCCGCACGACCCGTGACCAACCCGAAAATAGGTAAAATTTATTAAAAAGTTGAGTTTAAAGTAAATAAAACTAATATAAAATTATAGAAATAATTTAAACTTAAGAATTTTTTGTAATAAAATATGTTGCACTTTATTTTAAAACATAGTTTAATTATAACAAATATTTAAAGGCTAAAATGATTACCGTATAAATATAGTTACTGTTTGTGACGTACATGTCACAACAGATCAGTCAAATACTTCGTATAACATTGCAATATTGAATATATCAAACAGAAAATGCATATTCTTACAAACATGCATGACGATATATTAAAGTGGATAAATATAAAATCAAGAATTATTATATGTTTATTTACAATTAGAGAAAATAAACATGTGTAAAAGTGCGTTAATCAGACCCGTTTATGATCCGAAACTCGACCCAAACCCGTATAAACCTGTATTTTGCAAACCCGAAATTAACTCAACATGTATTTTACTCGAACCAAAGTGGCTGATTCTGTAACCCGCCCGCCCGCCCAACCTGTTTTACATGCCGTATTTGTGTGTGCCATAAAATATGATGTATAGTAAAATAGAATATACTACGAAGTACTCTGAAGATGATATATTATTATGTTTAAAAGTACGAATATTATTAACAATGTAAAGCCATACGAAGAAGTATTATTCAGTGTCTTTTTCATTTTAAATATAAACGGGTAAACTATTTAAGACGGAAAAAATACATCTTAAAGAAATTTATTTTGTAAAGCAAGTCTTGCTTAAGACGGTACGGATCATATATAACCCTTCAAATAAATCGTATATAACAAAAATCTTTTTACCTTTTTCAATAAATTCTTGTGTTATATTTATTCAACATGAGTATATTTAATCCATCTTATGTTAAAGGCGAATAATAATAACTGTAATAAATAAGAATTTGTAAATTTTATACCATAGTACTTTTTTTGAGAAATATGTCGTACTTCGAATATCATTATGTCATCATACAATTGGGCTTGTGCGACAAATATGCGGCTAAACAAAGCCCTTGATTAATTATCCCATAGTATGCCATTATGTCAAGTATCCCACTATCGTTAGTCGTCACTAATAAATTAACAAAAACCCTAACTTTTCTTTTGTGTGTGCTCACTTGCCGTTGCTCAAGTCCTCCATTGTTTAATGTCTTTTTTTTCTTTTATGTCAATATTTCTTTCTTCGGTCTTTCTCGTCCTCAATAATCATATTTAAGTTCAAATAAAATTATGGATTTTAGTTCATTTTAGTAGAACAATTTTCATGGATTATTTTATGATAAAATATAGGGAAACTCTATCTAAGTTTTGAGGTTTATTTATATTATCATATTTTATTATCAACTTTAATTGCTTCATATTATTTTTATGCATATTTTTCTCTATTTAACTTCTTCAAGTTTTATACATGTATTTGATGATTCATTATTAACATTTATCTGTACTATTTTTTGAAATGCCTCAAACGTTATAATAAATTTTCATCATCTTAAATTGGTTTATTTTGAGATTTTTATTTTTCTTGATAAATCGGTTCTCTTAGATTTATGTGGATATTTATTTTTGTTTTTGATTTATTATTTTGCCACCTCTAGATTTGTTACATCATATTACAAAAAAACAACATTTATTAAAATTATTTAATTATTTTATTGTCTGCATCTAGATTTTTTATGTATTATATAAACTTGGTGTATGAAAGTGTGTTATAGTGTAAATAATTCTTGTGCGGAGGAGAGAGAGTAACTAAATGCTTTGGAAAACGTGTGGGCCCTACTTGCAAAAAAATGTGAAAAAACATGAGTTTTTTTTCCAGCCAATAGGAAGGCTGGAAAAAACTAAGCTTTTATATATAGAGGAGATTTATAGGGTTTGGATAGGAGTGAGTGGATATAAGTTTGATTAGGTAAAAGTGGGTCAAATGAAGCCCCAAGGGGGACAAGTCACGCGCGGCATATGGATGACAAGGGGCTTCGAAATGGACTTGCAAAAGGCTAATTGGGATGTGGGATAGCGTGGCAAAATCACAGGGACTCGTGCCAAGGGTAAGGTGGAAGTGGATTGCGAGCTCAGACCGAATATCGAGCTTACAACGAGCTTCAAATGAGCTAACTATCGAGCTCGTAATCATTATTTAAAACTTCGTTTGAAAAACAACTTAAAAAACTTCGTTTAAAATAAAAGCAACCTGATAAATCACATTACGTAGAATCGACTTAAAAATTTCGGGTTTAATTAAACTTCGTAACTTAAACCGAAATGTTATTTTAAAATCCTTTAAAAATTCTTTTAAAACGAAATGGTAAACGAGCTTCTTGATATAAAATAAACCATTTGTGTTTAAATTAAATTAAGACGAACTTTTGAATTTAAATATAAAAAGGATTATTTTTCATATAAACTTCCTTTTTTAAAAATCATAAATCTACATTTACTTCGTAAATGAACTACAATAAGTTGACGGTATCAAGATGATACTATATATTGTCCTATCATCATCGGTTGTTGGGCAGGGGTCTTATAAATTCAAATATCGACATATACGAGTATCTCCAGAGTCCCCACTTTGAGTGAGACTTCGACAAGGCGAAGTCAAGGGGAAACCCCAAGTATACTGACCTGACGATTCCGCCGGTCGTTTAAGGTCCATTAGACCTGCGTACATAAGCTCGCCAACCATATGATACAGATACAAACATGAGACGTGGATTCTAGACGTCTCGTTGTTTGCAATTGCATTGTTTTGTTTGAAACAGTGGGTGGGTTGAATCTTCTTATAAGAAGGCCTACGTATCCGTTGGTGGCGGAATCAAACCCCTGTCACACTTCCAAACTGCTGGCATCTTAACTTTTCTTGCTGTTTGAACCCATTACTTGTTGAATAGGAATTTCCCTAGGGAGGTTACTATTTTTGCATGATTGGCCTAAAACCGTAGCTGAATAACGTCGGATCGTTCGAGGATGCCATGTGTTCTTCTTTTTTCTTTTTTGCTTCACAAACTATGACTTGTTGTATGGAGCCTTCTAAAAATATGACTCGTTATATGGAGCTTAAGTCGAGGCACGTTGTACAGAGCTGTCTGTAGATTTCATCCATTGCTTATTTTATGAGGGGTCTAATATCGCAGATTTTAGAGCCCCTAGTTTAAGGGTGTGATAATGGTTTGTGAAGCCGACGGCTTCAGAGGCCTAGTTTGCAATAGGTCTAAAATCGCAGATTCTAGAGCCCCCAGTTGAAAGTGTCCCTTCAATATTATAATTACCCCAAATAACAATGCATGATACAAATGCTTAGCACGAATACATCATATAGCATAAAATTGGCGCTCAATCTTTGTTTTGCATTTTGGAGTTACATTTGAATTTGGAATTGAACTTGAATTTGAAATTGAAGTTTGAAATTGTAATTCACTTTGGAAGTTTTAAAATTGAAATTGAAATTGAAATTGAAATTGGATTTTTGAATTGAATTTGGAATTATAATTGAAATCGAAATTGAATTAGAAATTAATATGGAATTGAAGTAAATTTTTTTTCAAAATTCAAAAAAAAAATTCGAGTTTCGGGTTTCTGGAATTTGGATGGGTGCCTACGCTTTGCATTTTTCATGGGACTCTGACGCGACGTAGTAGAAAATGTATTTTCAATGCGACACAAGTAATTATAGATGGGCATAGACCGCTACCTACAATTAAAAAGAAAATAAATTCCGGTAAGTGTGCGTACGACAATTATTCCAACTAAAAATTAAAACGGTTCAAATTGTAAGTAGGTGTACTGAGATAAAATATGTAAATTTTCTACGCCAAAATCCGCATTCTTCGATTTTTTAATAAACATGAGTGGCCTAGGAACAGGCCTGAGAGGCTCACCCCCTTAGGCCCATTCCGATCCCGGTCGCCGTCATCTGGGGATTAAAAAAACTGGGTGTTGCCTCCTTCTTTTCCTATAAAAGGAGGGAGAAGGGAGGAGAGAATATCATAACTCATCATTCTTTTATTTTTAGAAAAGTTTCTTCTCCATAATTCTCATGGAAATTTCATTGGTGTTATGAGGACTTAGAGCCCCTAACTTCAAGGGTGTTGAAAGGGAAGGGATGCACTCCTCGTTACTAGCTCAATTAACTCCTTTGATCAAATTCGGGCAACCTGTCTTTTTGGATGTTTGTCTTAGCTTTTGAGATCCAATGAACCATGTCTTCGCCTGAAGAATTTTATGCCTTAGCAGGATGGGATTTTGAGGCTATACCAATTGTGACCGAGTTTCACTTGGGGTGGAGACGGCAGTATATGGAATACCTTGGTTTATAAAGGGTTGAAGCTGAGACAATGGTTAATATGGAAGAAGTCGACCTTCCAGCGATCTATCGCATATTTCGCAATATGTTGGATGTTCAAGTGACTGCTGCACTTTGTTGTAGAGCCTTTGGGTTGATTATGCTTCACCTTTATGTCTTTGAAATAAGGATATATCCGGCGACTCGTATAGGGCAAGCAAAGCTGCTTTCAGTAGTTTCTCTAATGGAGCTAAGGCACACCCCAACTTGGCTTATTCTAGGTGAAACTATTAGAGGCCTTGATGCAAAGAAGGCTCATCTTGAGACGGAATGGACTGGATGAACCCGTCTTCTATTGGCATTGTTTCTTTTTTGTTTTTTTTTTACTTTTTTTTTCTTTTCCCCGAATTTTTTTTTCGGCTTTTCTCTTTTTTTTTTATAAACTGACAGTGTTTTTTCTTTGTCAATCACCTTTCAAGTGTGGCTCTATGAGAGGTTGAGATTCGTCAGCCTGCCTCCATGTCCTGAAAATACTTTGTCCATAGTTTCACTACTAGGACAAAGCATTCCAATGAGGGTTTTCCAAATAATCTGACTTATTGGAAGAATAAATTGAGAGAAGATGGAGGTCCTCCCATCTGGTGGTTCAATTCATGTCTTGGCTTCGCATGTCGTCGTTCACTATCCCACAGGATGATGATAGGAGTCGTTGTTTGAAGCTGTTTGGTTTGAAAAGATCTACTTAGTCTATCCTCATCGTGTCTTGCGCCAAAGTGGTCGTAGGTAAATGATCCCCGACTTTGATGCTATTGTAACACCCGCAAATTTAGCGATTAGCTTTTAATAATATTTTATTATTATCATTATTATTATTAATTAGCCTTGATATTAGATTTAATTAGTAAATTAGCTAGTTGGATAAAAGTCGTGTCTTTTTGCCCCGCTTAGAGTTCATATTTGACTTTTACGCGAAATTTTAGTAAGGATCGACTCATTTTCGTTATTGGGCCAATCGAGTCTTATTGAACCTCTATTAGGTTTCATTCCACCTCTCAAACTTACCTCACTTCTTCCCCACCATCTAATTTTTCAAATTTCCTCATTTATCAACTCCATTAAAATACAAATTTTCTCATAACTTGAAACTACCATAATTCTTTCAATACTCAACCAAATCCTTTCATCTTTACACCAATCTTCTCCTCTCTCCTTCCTCTTCCTCACTATGAAATAAAGTTACACTTTTGTTATCCTTCAAAAATCTCATCTTTTCTTAGAAATAAATTTCGTCCCAAAGTATTGATTTTTACTTGTCTCGGAGGAAGCTATGAAGATCGGAGCAAGAATCTCATCATTTAGAAGAAGATCAGAAGCTTAGAAGATGCTTAACAAGGTAAGGTTGACGGGTTACTCGATATCACATCTTATGTGCTTTTATATGTATTTTAGAGTAGTTCTCATGTTAAAGATGAATACTTTAATATATATACTAGTGTGAATCTATGAATACAATATGTTTACTTGTTGATTTCCATCTTATATGTCTCAATTTATGAAAAATAGGTTGTGTTGATGATAAATTACCTTCTTGTTGCTTAAACATACATGTATTTAAGTCATTAAAGATGGACTAATTGTGTTATTGTGGTTTAATTGAGTGGTATGATACCCATATGTGGTGTGCAAGGATGTTTATTGACGGATTTGAGTCGATATTGCAAATAGGTTTGAGTTATTATCTTCCATAATGTGAATCTTATGAATGTGATAGTGTACATGTGGGTTTTGGATGTGAATATGGCATAACATGTGTGTGAATTGAATTTGGGAAATCTATGGTTGAGTCTCGTGCAAAGAAGAGCTGTCACGGCTTCACCACGGGCGTGACATAGGAGGCAGAATATTCGTCAGCCTTCGTTAAGGGCGTGAAATGCATGTCATGGGGGTGAGATACATGTCACGAGCGTGACGACCCACAGTTCTCTTGCATTGGCCCCTTTACGTAAAATGATCATTCCTCCTTTGTTACTTGCTTGTTTTGGGCGTGTGACCTACAGTTGGAATTGTAAGAGGATGAAATAGCACCTCCAATTAGAATTTCTTCATTTTCATGTTTAGAACTATAGTTATGACCGTTTAAAGTTGACCCTTGTTTTAGTTGGTTTCCAAACGTGTTGTTTTGAGATGAGATCTATGTTTCTTATTCATTATATTTCTTATACTTGGTCTAATGCTTATGTATCACGTATTGACTCATATTTATTATTGTTACATTGATATTATGCTTTTCTCACATATTTAGTGACGATGTTAGCATGATTCCCCTTGGGAGTCGATTATGCCGTGAATGATGGATTGCGTTGGATGTTTTGACCTCTAATTTCCCGGTTGCACATCTATACTCGTCAGACTTGAATATCGGAGCGATGGAGGTGTAACCTTGATGCTTGTGCATTTGTTTAGTGGGGATATGACGCCGTTGTTAGGAGGTAAACGCAATGCGTTAATCACCCCGACTGTCAAATGTTGTATCATTACAAGGCGGTGTCATTGCATGTAGCGTACTCGCTTTACCTTACTTGGGGAACATATCTTGAAATGAATTTGCGAAACTTGATATATGGAAGACTATGTCAGGATTGAATCATTCCGGGGAATCAGCTCGGTTGTGGTGAGCGACATTCTGGTAATAAAATACGGGACCACGGATTGTATGTCCGAAAGATGGTCCCTGCTGAGATGATAACATCCTGTGACGGTTTTGAAACCCGTCATGGCGCGGATCTTGAAAAAGAACCAAGCTTGTGAAATAAGATGTCGGAGAAGAGGCACACAAGATTTGGGCCCACAAATAACAAACTTTTAACGAATTATCAAATTGAAGTGAAATCTTGCTGGGGAATAGGCGAAGTAAGAACTGCGACCTTTGGAAGAGGCGCAACAGTTGTTGTGTCATTTCCCAAGCTCGTCCCTGTCCGAGTAAAAGCGCGATAGACGAAACACATTTTTCACTATTTCAAAACACAAAACCTTCGAAAACCGCTCTAATTTCAACTAAAATTCGTCGAAACTTGATCAAATCAAACCATAAAGCATGACTAATCGAGGTCTGTATCTTATCCTTGCTCTAAAATCTTAATTTTGCTTGAATTAGTGTTAGAAATTAGGGTTCTTCCCTTTTGAAAATGTCGTACATTTGGGGGTTTGCCTTCATTTGATTTGTATTATAGGAATTGATAGTAGAAATGAACAATTGGCCTTGTTAAGAACATTACCATGTATTGTTTTTGCTTTTTCGTCAAATTTTGAACAAATGAGACGGTTACTCTGTTGATTCGAAAATAGTCTCGAAAACCCTTTTAGGATTGTTCATTTTGGATGAAATTTGGTGTTTAGGAACCCTTGTGTAATGGGTAAACTTGTTGTGATGTCGGATTTTGTTTGTTTGCAACGGCTTCCGCAAGATGCTTTTCTAGGACATAATTGCTATTATAGCGAAATGCTGTCGAAATATCGACTCAAACCCGTGACTAGGGTTTGAACTAGACTGGACTTGACCTAGCCCTCACATATGTAGACAGGTTTCTGAAGAAATGGGCAAAGATGACCGGAAAACTTCTTTCAGAGCTTGAAAACCATTGAAATATGCTCGAAAAGACTTATCCTGCTTCGGTTTTGAAGGTGATATTCCTTCTACGTCGGGGGAAACCCCTATGGATGTAGACCTTGAGCCTTCTTCTTCTCGCGTGGGATAAGAGATACCGACAGAGGTGTTCGAGGAGGCCGGGGAGGTCGAGGAGGTCCCAAGGAGGGCCAACGTAGGACGATGTGGACGCCAGCTGCTGGGCACACCTGAGTGGGCCGAGAAATGGGATGGTAGACATCTCATTTAGGCGGCGGAGAGCCACTTGTCTTACCGTACGGCGCAGAGCATGGTAAGTTACTATTTAACATTCTTTTGTACCCGTTTACCATTTCATTTTCTCATTTACTAATAATGACTTTTTGATTTGAATTGATTTGATGCAAGATGCCAAAAATAAGAGGTCCTTCTCCGGCTACATGACGATGATGGAGGCTTATGAGAGATTGACGGAGGAGGAGAGGGCTCTTGTCGAGGTAGGAGCTTTCGAAGGTTTGGTCCGGGTATGGCGGGTGATCAAGGCGAGGAAGATTCGAGCTAACCAGCCTGATTTGGTCTTTTCTTGATTGGTATTGGTATTGGTATTAGGATACGACTTCGACCTTTCATATGCCTTTTGGAGAGGTCGGGGCACCTTGGAGGACTACGACATGATTTTGGGTCTGCTGTGCTGAGAGGTGTCTTTAGAGTGGCCGTTGGCGGTTATGAGGGTTGACTCGGAGGAGGCGAGTAGTTTGATCGGCAGGAACCTGCCGACAGTGGAAGCAACCATTCCCGGGTAGGTTCCGAGCACGTTCATCATGGACTACTTTGCGGGTAGGACTCCGGCGAGAGTGAGGATAGGTGGGGAGATGGTGCCTCCTCCTCGTGGTACGGCTGAGGAGAGGGCTCGACTATGGCTGTGGTGGTTCTTGTCTTCGATTTACTTCGGAGACAAGGGGGAGAGGCTATCGACGAAGCTTCTTTCCTTCCTGTCTGACTTGAGTAGCCTAGGTTGGTGGGAGTGGGTTACTCCTGGTTTTGCGGTCCTCACCCGCTACATGAGGGCCATGGTTAGACCAGAGCTGATAGAGAAGGGGACTTCTCCTGCTACTGTTGGTCCTGCGCTCTTGCTGGAGGCATGAACCTTCCTTTTTGAATTTATTGAGTAACTTATCTTGCATTTGATTGAAAGATCAATATTTGTAGCTTGAACGATTATTATTTTGTTTGTAGGCGGGGGTGTACTCCTACTTTCCGGGCTTCGCGCCCAAGAGGACGGAGCCGGAGCCGAGGGCGTACCCCGTTGTGAGGGACTGGTTGATGTGTCATCGAAAGAGCCATCGTTCTTCTTACGATATCTGTGGGAAGGGGGTGAACGCCCTGCAGTTGGATCACATAAGAATCTTTGATTTAATCTTTTTTGTCATTTATTTGGAAATGATCACAGGAATAACCCTTTCGCTTCTAGAACTGATCATAGGAATGACCTCCTTGTTTCTTTATTTTAGTGGGTTCCCAGACCTTAGGCGGACTACCAGGATGCTCCGGCTTTTGTAGCTGAGGTCTTTCGTCCTAGGAGCTCAAGTCGCTTGTTGCCGAGGATGCCCATGGGACCCGTGTTGTACCTGGGTGAGCGTTTGACCCAATAGTGTTATCGTGACACCTTTACGGTCCTCATCAATCCTCAAGGGTCGATGTTTAGGGAGCCTTCCAACGTTGAGAGAGAGGCTGACTTGGCTTGTGTGAGCGGGGACGCCCTCCTGCTTCCTGGTGAGGACAATTCTGGGTTCGTTCACCAGAGATTGGCGATGTGGCCGATAGTGGTAAGTATTTCTTATTTTCTTTGAATTGATTGGATAAAATGACGAATGATCGTCAATTAAAGAATCATTTGACCTTTGCAAGAGATTGAGGTGGCAGGCGTCGAGCCCCCAGCTTACCCTGAGGTGCCGGAGTACACTGATGCGGTCGGTTTCACGACGACTTTGGAGCTCCGCGATTCTAGCGAGGCGGTGACCGACGCTGGCTAGAATGAGTGGCAGCACCGAGTGAGGAGGGTAGGCTTTGACTATCTTCCTTTTATTTGCCCTGCATAGGAATGCTTTCGATTTGACCTTTATCTTCATTTAAATGTAGGTGGCAATGTCTCGGCATGTAGCGTTCTGGAGGGTGGACAACCGGTTGCGGGCCACGACCATCGATGCACTCTTATGTGGTAGGGATCGACATGTATGAACCTCTATCTCCCTTTTCATGTTATTGTATCTTCTTGTATTTAGAATTGAAATGACTGAAATGAGGCATTTCTTCACAAAGAGACTTGGAGCGGGAGTTGGCGGAGTCTTGGGAGGAGACGGCTTGCCTATTGAGGGAGCTGGAGGCTAGGGATGCTGTGATAGCCGCTCTCGAGGTGACCGTAGCCATGGTGGGTGGCAATGAGGATTAGATGTTCTATGCTTTGCTATTGACTTGTATATTTTGACTTGTTTTTGTACATTTGGATTTTGACTTTGTCTCGGGCGAAAGCTCCCAGCTTTGGATTTTTGAATTTTGTTTTGGGCGAGAGCCCCCAGTATGATCGACATGCTTCTTTTGGTGGTTTCTATTGTTGGGTATTTTCTGTTCATGCAAATTAGTCTAAAAAATAGGTTTGGTACACGACGGTTTCTGCCGTCATACTGCTGAAAATCACATAGAACTCACAAAGTAGAGATCACATAATTTACATGTAGCATATTGGTGACCTAAATTGGCGCAAAACGAAAATGTAATGTGCAAAAATGCGCAAAAATGACTGGATGGTAAGGAGGGCTACCCCCTAAAAAAAGAAATTTTAAAAGAAATGTAAGTATATAAAGAAATTGTAGAAAATGTCCGGAAATGATCACCCTAAAAAAATGATATTAAAGAAAATGAATAAATGTGCTCGTTTGGCGGCAATGTCGATTTCCGTCTCGAAAAGCGAACCTGACAAGGATTCGGAAATCCAATATAATTGAAATTCGGAGTATTATCAAATCCACATCCTATAGGAATAGGAAATTATAGTCGGACGTAAAGTAGGAAAGATCCAACGCTGGATGTCCGGACAAAGAACCTGGGGAAGAGGAGCAGCAAGAGCTGCGACTCTTCAAAAAGGTGCATTACCTGCTGCGTCAGTTCTTGGGCGAGTCCGTTTTTGATTGAAATTGGGAAAGAGCGAATGGATGTGTCGGGGAAGTTATTATTCATACAATTCTTCTGTCTATCATACGTCTATCATACAAAATCTCTCTCATCACAAAAACCTTCACAATCATGGATGCTTTTGAAAACCCTCTTAAAGAGTGGACGAATGAGTTCACAAATGTAGAGAAACATGATATGGGTGCTTTCAATCTAGGATCAATCTTGAGCCTAAAATTGGTGAAGATTGTGAGGCCTTTCTTGGATGCTTGTCTTGAATATTGGGACCCAAATTTGCATGTTTTTTTCTTTCCTGGAGGCGATATTTATCCCTTTCCGGAAGAAATTGCTGCCATTGGAGGATGGGACCCCTTAGCTCCCAAGAAGGTTCTTCACAAATATTGGAAGAAATTTATTATTATACCAACTATACCCCTTAGCTCCCAAGGGTATAATAATAAATTCAAGGACCTTCTTGGGTTGACCACGGCTTAGGTATATCGTTATGTGACTTCAAAAGGCGTTCATATGCATGACTTTGTTGATCGGTTCATAAATAGGGATGACCCTTCTATATCATATGCTGCGAGGCGCATAGCCTTTGGATTTTGCCGTCTGCATTCCTATATCTTGCAAGGCAATGTTGATAAGGAGATGAGAGGGGACCCTCTTTTCTTGAACTTGGTGGAGCAAATGGAGCTGCGCAAGAGCCCAGCATGCCTTTGTTTAGGAGAGATCATTCTTGGACTGGATAATAGAAAGACAAATTGAGAATTCCCTTATCTGGGCAGTGCCATCATCTTGCAGGTAAGAACCTTTTTCTTTTCTTTTCTCTTTCTTTCTTTCTTTTTTCTATTTTTTTTTTTCGTTTTTTTTTTCATTTTTCGTCTTTTTTTTCCCGTTTTTTGACTCTTTTTTTTTTTTGTTTTTTTTTCTTTTGTTGACGTGTTCTTTTTTTGCTGCAGCTTTGGCTGATGCAAAGGTTACGGTTGATCGAGTCCCCAGTTAATGTGCCAGGATATCATGCTCGATCAATTATTATGAGAACCAGGCTTTACATGGTAGACTTCACTCGAATATGCAACTATTGGGAAAATAAGTTGAAGACTGAAGGCGGTCCCTTGATTCGATGGATCGTGCCATGATGGCATCTCAGGTCAGTCACTGGTGTGTTATCTCTGGATTCTACTCATTTAGTTCGCCTTCCTGGTTTGGAATTTATAATATGTATATTTCCGGAGAGGTTGTTGAGGCAAGTGGGCCATAAACAAAAAATCCCGAGACTTGATATCGTTCCCCATACTGCCTTGGCTCATATCGCATAGTCTTGTCGGGAATGGGCCACTAGGTGGGTTCAGAGGAACATGTGGTACATACCCGTTCCAGTCGGCTCGTTATGGGTATCTCGCTGATATTTGCAATGGAGAAAGGCTAGTACTCCTGAGGAACGTGAGAAACTGAGAAAACACGAGCCTTTGGATTACAAAATCCGCGAGGCGGCTAAAGAGAAAGAAAAGTATCTGGCGAAAGGGGAAGAAGTAGCCGGATTCCTAGTTGTTCTTCCAGCGAAGAAACCGAAGACTACTTTTGCCGTGAGGATGTTGATGGATAGAAAGGGTAATGTTAGACCGCGAGAAAGACCATTGGTGATTAGATCTGAGATAGCGGAAGAGCGCCCGGCTCGTGGTCGTGACATAAAGAATGACAAAGGTGACAAAGGCAAGGGGAAGATGGAAGAATAGCCTTAGTCATATTATAGTATTTAGTATTATTTGAGTTTTAATAAATGGCGGGGTTTTTAGAATCCTAGCCTATCTTTTATTTCAGCATTTTTATGTATGTGGCGTATTACTATTAATTATGGAGTAATGAATAAAGATTTTAGTTTAGGTAAGAAACTGATGAGATTATCTTTTATTATTCTTATCGAATTTCAAATGCAAATGCAAATGTCCTTCTATTTACATTTAAAAATAGTGACGGGTTGAATCCTTTGGAGGATTGCCTACGTATTTACATTTCAAATGCAAATGGGCTTAGTTCGAAAATGCAAAAGAATAATTTGTTTGAAGCAAGAGCTTGTAATGAACTTAGAAAAAGGTGGCTCGTGCCTTGCTTACTCCCAAAAGAAGTACAATTCAATTTATGTGATGACATGAGGATTATCCAAATGTCAAAATGCAAGAGAATGGCGACATTAATTATCTGGCCAGGGCTGGTTTTCTTTCGTGTCGCATGAGATGCACGTGGGTTGACGCGAGGCGCCCCCCTTTTGTTGTTCAACCGATGCTAATGGAAGAACCGTTTCAATTGGTCTAGGTTGGTAGGGTTAGTGAATTCGTTCCCATCTAAGTCTTTGATTGTAACTACAGCCCCTGAGAGTATGAATTTGACTAAGAAAGGCCCAGCCCAGTTAGGTTTGAACTTTCCTCGTGGATCAACAGGTAGGAGAGCTCTGACTGATTTGAGCACCAAGTCCCGTTCTTTGATGTTTCTAGATTTAATCTGTTTATTAAATGCTCATTTGATACGTGCTTGATATATTTGTACATTATGTAATGCACGCAGTCTTCGCTCGTCTAAGAGGACATGTTCATCATATCTATCTTTTTTCCAATCAGCTTCCGGAATTTCACTTTCAAAAATAATACGTAGAGATGGGATTTCTATTTCTAGTGGTTGTACAACTTCCATCCCGTAAGTAAAATAATAAGGAGAGGATTGTGACGACGTTCTTGTTAGCTGCTTCTACTGCGCCATTAGTCTTAGGTCTAAAAGGCGAGGAATGATGATGCTTGATTTTGTATTTGGCTAGCAATTGCTCAGTCTCGCCCTGGAAATGTTATCCATTATCACTAATTATTTCACGTGGGCAACCATATTGGCAGATAATAATGGTATGTATGAACTTTGCCACATTTTTAATGTTAAGACTAGTGTAGGATGCTGCCTCGACCCATTTGGTGAAGTAATCGATATCTACCAAAATGAAGCAGTGACCTCCTGTTCCGACTGGGGTGATCTTTCCAATGATGTCGATTCCCCAAGAAGAAAATGGCCAAGGACTTGTCATGGTGGAAAGCATCGAAGGAGGAACATGCTGCATTTTCTCAAAGATTTGGCAATTATGGCAGTGTCTGACGTACTTAATAAAATCCGACTTCATTGTCGTCAAGTAGTATCCTAGACGTATGATTTTCTTTGCCATCATGGGACCACTCATGTCGGGACCGAATTTTCCATCGTGAACTTCTGCCATTAGTTTTTGTGCCTGTGAACGATCAACACAACGCAAGATGACACCAATGAGGCAAACTTCATATTCCGCTGCGTTATTTGTCACCTTGAAGTTGAGTTTGACAGATAGCTTGGTATGCTCACCTTCAGGAGAAATGAGCAATACTCCCACTCCAAATCCTCTTAGATTCGATGCACCATCAAAATAAAGGTTCAAGGAGTCCACACAAGTTTGTAGTATGTCTTTGTCAGGAAATGACCACATGACTAATGTCCGAGCATCGTTGATAGGGTTATCTGCGAAAAATTCAACAATGGCACCTCCTTTTATGACTATCAGAGGTACTTATTTAAGATCGAACTCTGAGAGCATTAAGGTGTATCTTGTCAAACGTCCGTTGAGTAAGGGTTTCTCGAAAAGATATTTGATGGGGTCCATTTTGGAGTACACCTTGACGGAGTAGCTAAGCATGTAGTGGCGTAGCTTCTTTGTTGCCCACACAAGAGCGAGTCATGAATTTTCGAGATGTGTGTATTTACACTCATATTCTAAGACCTTCTTACTAAGGTAGTAGATAGCTATAAACCAAGAGGTTGATCTCGTTGAGGAGGCATTAGCACTGGTGGCTTAGCCAATATTTCATTAATTTTGCCAAATGCTTTTTGGCAGTCGTCATCCCACATGGTATGATCTGTTTTCTTAAGCTTTTTGAAAATAGGTTCGCAGATCAAAGTGAGTTTCGATATGAACCGACTCACATATTGTACCTTGCCTAGGAATCCTCTAACCTCTTTCTCTACTCGGAGCTGCGACATTTCGATTAAGGCTTTGATCTTGGATGGATCAATTTCTATTCGTTTCTGGCTGACGACATATCCTAGAAGTTTGCCTGATGTTACTCCAAATGCGCATTTCTGAGGACTGAGTCTCATGTTGTAGTTGCGCAATCTGAGAAAGAATTTGCGAAGCTTGTCGATGTGTCCCTTCCTATCTTTGGATTTGACAATCATATCATCTACGTAAATCTCTACTTCTTTATGCATAATGTCGTGTAACAATGTTGTCGTGGTACGTTGATATGTGGCTCCGGCATTAATTAGACCAAATGACCTAACTGTGTAGTAATATGTGCCCCATTGAGTGACGAAGACTGTCTTATGCATGTCTTCTTCGGCGATTTTGATCTAATTATACCCAACATACCCATCCATGAAGGATAACAACGCGTGATCCGCTGTATTATCTACCAATATGTCGATATGTGGTAGAGGAAAATCGTCTTTACTAATTTGTTTGTTCAGGTCTCTGAAGTCAACACAAACCCGAGTTTGTCCATCCTTTTTGGGTACGGGGACTACGTTAGCCACCTAGTCAGAGATTTGATATTAACGATTCGAACCTCTAAAACCCAAATTTGATTCAAGGACGACAACCCGCTAATATTGTTTATTAGGGATCAAAGTCCAGATTAAAACGTTTTATGTGAAAGATAAATACGATTTACAGTTTATAACCAAAGAAAATAAAATAAGGACTAGTTTACAGAAACCAGAGGAAAAAAGAAGAAGAGCTGTAGTAGGGCAGCCACTGGAAGAGGCGCAACAGATGCTGCGATCCTTCCAGAAGGCGCAGCTGCTGCTGCGATTCTTCCCGACGTCATGATCACCGCTAAAAAGGTTTTATATAAAGGTTTTGATTAAAATCGATTTTGAATTTATTTCTGACATGAATTTTATATTAATTGAACGAATAATAAATAAAAATAAAAAAAAGGATTTACACCTTCAGACTTGCATGTTTAACGAAACGAGATTAACTAAGCTAACTTTTTAGCGATAGATCCACTTGAATGTATGCAGAAAGTGCCCTCGTTAAAGGACTAAAAAATCGATTGATTAATTGATTGATTGATTTTGTGGTTGTAAAATGGTTGGTCATGCAAATGTGATCGGTACCCAGAAGGATCTGAGCTTACGTGGTCGATTGATCAAGCATGTAGATGTCGAACAGCTTAGAGCAAGGTCTAGAATGCAAAGAGATAAGAGAGTTGCAGAACACTCGCGTGCCTTAAAAGTGAGATCGGAGCTCTCCTTTTATAGTAGAAAATATGAAGAGTTTTGGAATAACACAATCTTTGGAAAGATATGTCGAAAATATTCTGAAAACAGAGAAACACGTTGGGGAAGGGGCGCAGCAGGAGCTGCAATCCTTCGAAAGGGCGCAACGCCTGTTGCATTATTTCCCAGAGGTTTCCTTCTGCGGAAGAAAGATTTCCACGTTTCTATTACGAATTGTGGTAGATCTATACCCTTCTTTTAAAAGATACGAGATATATTTTATCAAAAAGATAGATTTTGAAATATTAAATAAAATATCCAGAATATTCCCACGCGTTCCGACTCCGAGTTTTATAACAGTTTCTAGAAAATGAAGCGGTTTTTGACCCGGACTTTAATTAAACTCTAATGACTGAAAACCCGACCGTACCAGTGCGTAGATGACGACCAAGGGGTAGACACAAGTGTTTGAACTATCACTTGACGATAAACTTACGAACTGTTATAAATGAGGTATCTACAAATACCACTTGAGGTGGATGATGTTCCAATGCTTATGTCCAAGATGACTTGGTCAAGTTCTTCTTGCGGAGGTTTGACGTATTTTTCACGAACATGTTGGGTCTGTAATTGCTATGATGGCGGATTGGTGGTTGACTTTAGTGCATCCTTGTAGCAGTCTCTTGCCTCCTCTTGATCTCCGCGTACCTCTTGTACTCCCTAATGTGTTGGGAACTTTAGTCATTGGTGGTACGTTAAGGGGATGGCTCTCATTTCGTGGATCCAGGGCCTGGCAAAGATAAAATTATAAGTAGATGGACCAACAGTAACCAAATATCTTACTTGTTTATTAATTCCACCGGCAAAGGTGAGGATAACTATTTCTCCGAGCAATCTTGTGTTTTCACCATTGAATCCTACTAGAGGGACGACTTTGTTGGTAAGGTCCTCCTCGATGAGTCACATATTCTTGAGGGTACCTAGCATCAGGATATTTACCAAGCTTCTTGTATCCACCAGGATGTTTTTCACCAGGCAGTTGCGTATTGACAATGAGATGACCAATGCATGATGATGTTGTTCTCCCATGCCATGTGCGTCGTTTCATCGAATAAGACCGCTAGAAGGTCCATTCTACTTACTCTGCATGAGGATTCGGGTTTGTCACCATTGTTCTCTGTGGCGTGCCTTTTGCCTGCTAAGTAGGTTAACCCACATAGCTCTAATCTACTTGTTATGACATTAACAATTCTACTATAGAGAGGGTGTGAATAAGGTAGCACCTGCTATGTTGCGTTTACTTTACCGGACGTACTTCTTTTTTAGAGAGGAGGTTGTCGAGGTACTCTTCTCCGTAGAGATGTTTGACCTCTTTGCGCAATGCCACACAATCTTCGGTATTGTGGCTGATGTCATCATGGAAGTCACACCTCCTACTCTGTTCCCTTTTGTCAGAATCTTTGTCTAAGATTGATTTCTTGGGCCACCTCACTTTTCTTCCTATTTCCTCTAGGGGTTTGAGTAGGCCTGTCATGCTTGTAGGGAGCCCATACTTGCTGATCTTTGGAGGTAGACTCAGATTGTTCCTCTAATCAGATCCTTCTGAGACTTTGTTGATAGTGGACCTGTTGTAGGGCTTTGATCTTTCAACCCTCTTGTCAGTCACTACTTTCCTAGTACTTCTATCGGTGTCATAGGTAGTACTTCTGGATTTTGAGTCCTGCTCCAACTGGATTGCCGCCATATCTTTAGATTGCACATCTTCGAAGGTACTCAAGGGTTAGTTAGTCAGGTCCCTGTACAGATCTAAATCCTGCTGGAGCCCTTGATGGAATACCTCAATGGCGGTGGCAATGTCACATCTTGGGATTGACACCTTCTCCTTGTTGAACCTATTGGGGAAGTCTCGAGTGGATTCGTCGAATTTCTGGGTTACTCTGTACAAGTCCTGGTCTGCTTCTCTGGTTTCCTGCTGCTGGCAAACTGCTGGGTGAACAGGTTCACCAGATCGGCAAATGATCCAATGGTCCTGTTAGGAAAGATCATACGGTGGTTGTTTTGGTAAAACACTTTCTGATTAGGTATTTTAACGTTAGGTGGGTCAAAGTGGCTACTCTACGAGTTTTGATCTTTCATCTCCGTTGGCCGTAACTGCCGGAGTATGATTATTTAATTTTGAGACAACCTTTCTCGTTGGCCGTAACTGCCGAGATAGGTACGCTCTTTCTCTTCTGCCTCTGTCGTTGGCCGTAACTGCAGGATTTGGGGTACTCGGCTTCTGTGTTTCACCGAGTCTTGGATGTGTGAACGTCTAGCCACATGTCGATTCTGGGACAAGCCTTGTCTCGAGAGTCTGGCCATATTTAGATTAGGACCATATGGTTATCGTAGTCCTACCAAGAGGATTTAGTTTAGAGTCGTCGGGTCTTGCATGGTGCAGATGTTTGTGCGCGTCATTTACCGTGAGAGTGTGTATGCTTACATTTGACCACATGTTGGATTTTATACTTGAATTATTGGTTGCCTTTGATTGGTTTGTATGTTGAGTCCCTAACCTTCTCAAGCACATGGTCACTAATGGTGAGATGCAAGCTAACGGTGATCCATGTGGTTGCCAAGGGGAGTCTTCCCCGAGTCAATGTCTCATGTTAATGATATGAATGATTGTTTATACGCCTATGTAATGTTATTATGAAATGTTCTACTTGTACTTCACATGATATATATGTATGCATGATGATATATGATTTTTTGCTTGCTTATGTGCGTTTTGATGTGATATGGCTGGGAGAACCCCGAGTCACTCCTCACTGACTCTGGCATTCATGTTTCATGAATGAACATGTTGTAGTTTTGTGGTGCATGGGGTTATGACGAGTTAGCTAGCGAGCATTATACTTACATCGATTCACCCTTAGCGTTATAGTTTATAGTAGTTTTATCATTTTACTTGTATTCATCAAGGGATCGGGATTCCTCTCATTTTATATAAGTCATATATTGTACAAACGATTTGTTAAACAAAGTTTTTGTTTTATAATATAGTGACATTCGCGGTTTTTCTTTTAATGTTTTAAAAATATCGTATTTCCACTACAAATCTATGTGTTTACTTTATTTCCAAATCACGGGGTGTCACAGCTGGTATCTGAGCTATAACGCTCCCGACGCACTTTCGTGCACCCCAACCTTAAATAACTTGACCAATGAATAATGAATGAGAGATGGGTAGACTTAAGGACCTAAGGTGGTTGTCTTTAGTGTGCTTGTGGTTTGTTAATATCTAACTTGTTTGTTGATTGTTTTGAGTGATGTTAGGCTTGCTTGGTTCTAATGTCTCAAGATTGACTAAGTGATGGCTATAAGAAGAACTCTTTGCCGAAGATTGAAGATTAACTAGCCTAATTGAAGCGTATTTCTATATCATCGAAGATCCTTCTTGGTCGTAGTGTATCTTGCTCTCGTCTTTTATCTAGATGCTTCTTCATTTTGCAAATTCTTTTCCTCTTGGAAATTACTCTTATTAGTTTTCTCCATCTTACCATTTGTATCTTCAACTTCCTCATGTGACCTTTTGTGGATACCATACCTTTTGTTTGTGATGTATTAGCTTTAGGTGAATGAATTAGGGGACTTTGAGGAATTGTGGTCTAGATTTGAGAGTTACCCCATGCTTGTGAGTGATTGTAGCATTTATGAGCGTGTTGAGAAATATTTTGCAGATTCTTGTGCATAGTTACTTGTCCTGGAATTTGTGTGATTGATGTCTTGAAATTGATCAAGAGAGTTTTCTATGACCTTTTAAGCTTGTTGGTGACTTAATATTTCGGACTTAGGCGTTCGATAATATTAGAGTTGTCTTATAGATCATGCTTACGTGGGACTAGGTGATGTAAATGAGAAGCTTTGAATGATATCTTATGGTGTGAAATGCATTTGAGGCTAAGTGATTCATATAGAAGTGCTATTGTGTGATTTTTGGTATAGTCTTGATGGAAAATTATTTGGCTATAATTCTTGGATTTAAAGATATGATTTTACCTTATGGTATCGGAGACTCATTTGCAGTAGTAAGTTGTCATGGTAGGATTAAACCATGTTACTTAAGGATTGACTATGGAGTAAAGTTCGAATGTGTGAACTTTGAAGGAAATATGTAGGGATGTTGATGATGATGTTTGATTCGTGGTCGTAGTTGAAATAGTGAGCTCGTGGGCCATATGTGTTTCAAATGACCTAGTATATAGAAGCCTTTGAGGGTGTATCGATTTTTGGAGTTAAAAGAACGTTATTATGCTTGAATTGCTATCCTGCTTTTGGGAATCCGTGTTTTGTGAAAGGAGGAATGATTTAGGAAGTAGCAATTTGTCCAATTCAGGTGTACATTATTTTGGTGAATTGCGATACGGTGGTCCCATATGAGAGACCTTTGTAGAGGAATAAGTTGTTTTACTACCGCCCTAAATTTGGAAGGAGATTTCTTGTGGATTAAACCTTATACCCTTACTCGTACCATCATTTGTTTCCATTTCTTTTCTTGCAAGTTTTGTCGAAATTGATCTTTAAGAAATAGCATTCTCATATCTTCTTTCTTACTCGGATATCTTCATAACTCTATTATCTGCTTTGTCTCTTGCTTATGGCCTCGTTATTCTCAGTGTTCCCCTCTTTTAATCTCGTGCCTTATTATTGTCATGTCCTCCTTGAGATTTCTTACCGTGCCTAGCTCGTTGTTGCTTCATCTTTCCTCTAGTTGATTGGATATTTTGTTTGCTTGGCTCAGAGAATGAGTGTAATGTATTTTTGGATTCTTTATCTAGAATATCTGTCTTTGGATTGAGTAAATTTCATGTTGTATTTGATCGTGGGAAATAGAACTTAAGCTTTAGGACGGATCTTAATAGTGGTGATTGTATTCTCTCTTGGGGGCTTTAGATTTTCGAGCTTGATGTTGTGGTGTCAGTTCGAGGTTTGAGTTTATTGGAATGATAGTTCGCTTTTGTTTATTATTATAATAGTTGCCTTGAAGATCATTTGGTAATCTAAATGTTGTATTCTAAAAGAGACTTTGCTTTACGGTAATTAAGATTGGTGACCAAAGTTTTAGGAATATTTTCATAAGTGAAGATCGATGCATTTTGAGTTTTATATGAGCTGGATGATTTGAATAGTTGTCTCATCGCCATGTGCTTCGCCATACGTGATTTTGAATTAGTAATTGTTCTCTCTTGTGAATTTCCGGGTTATGAATGAGAAATTTCTTTAACTTGCAGATAGTAAGCCATGAAGTGATTTGAATCGGAAAATTAGAATGGTGAGCCCTTTCATCTTGTGGTTGGTGGTAATTATATTTTTCTAGATATGATTATCTATGTTTGTGGCTTTGAGTGTAATAATGATTGGACTATGGATGTTAGATTATATTAAGGAATCTTTCATGTGGATTATTTGATTATGGATTTTTCCTTGTCGACAGACCTTAGCTAATGCTAGTTGGATACTAGATATTTGGGTAAGTAACTTTGGCCTTGTGATTGTCAAGAATTTTGAGGGATCTAATGATTGGAGGCGGTTAAAGTGTAACCGAGATTAGTTACATTCTCTTAAGGACTTGGATACTAGCAGAGTTTGCGATGATAAATGGATAAAGACCCTAGAATGATGTGGATATGGTTTGGGTTTGGCAAAAATGCCTGAGAAGTTGATCATGATGATTTTGGTATTGGAGTGGAGTGTTTAGTATTTTTTTCCCGTTCTTAAGCTTTCTCTCTCTTTGAGGAGAGTTTTGTCGTTCATTTCTCTCTAATCTATCTAATTTCTACTCTCAAGGACGAAGTCCTTGATTCCGCTCATACTTGTTTTTTCCGATAAGCCTTTTGTTTCATTTTACTAGTTGTGTATATCTTTTATTACCCTGATTGTGAGTTTGATACTCAAGTTGCCTCTATGTGCCTATAATGTTGTGTTATCATGAGTTTGCCCTTTGAGGAAATTTCCAAATTTTTATATTGTGTTTCAAATTATCCTTTCGAAGAAGTTTGAAAATGGATTTTTCTACTTTCGTTTTGCGAAAATGGATTTATATTACCCTCATTTTGGTTTTGGCGTTTGGTTGGATGCTAGGGCTAGTTATTGGAGACGTCTAATAACTAGTTCAGCACTTGTAAACGCTTGTTGTGGTTTTAATTGTTACTATTTTGATTTTCTTTGATTTGGATAATTAGAGTTCTTGTTCGCGACGGGCACTCTTTTAATCCATGAATAAAGTTTCATACTCATGAAAACTCTTCTTTAACTCTTTTTGGGAAAAGCCTCTTTTTCGAAATGTCTTTCCTTTTAAAAGTTTTTCGTGTCGATTTTGAAAGCCGATCTTTGTCCCTGTAACTTTTATTTTCTACTTTCAAGTTTCGATGTAACACCCGTAAATGTAACCTATTTTAATAATAAAAATATTTACGGATACTTTTCTGCAAATTTTAGTTTTAATTTGGAATTTAATTTTCCGAGTCGAATTTAGAATTTCCGAGTTCGTATTTGGAATTTCCGCGAGTTTTCAAGTAAAACCCGTCTTAAGCCGTCATTGACTTTTGTTGACTTTTTCCTCATACTCCCTCATACTCCCCTTAACCTATTTTCATTCACACAAACACAACACATTCTTCTTCCTTAAGAAATCTCAAAACCCTTGCCTCCATTTTGATCCAATCTTTGAATCGTCATATCTCATTCGTTTCTTGCTCAAATTCTCGTAAGTTCGTCTTATTCTTCCCCTCTTACCTTCCTCTATCCGTATTGATAATAAAATTACCGTCTTTCTCGCTTTTCAAACTTTCCGTCTTTCTGAAGGTGAAGTACATTCATCTTTTATGATCTATTTGTAGGTGTTGACCTCCAAGATCCCGACAAAGACTATTTCCTAATAGAAGAGGACCTTGACGCGGAGTAAAGACGAAATAAGGTAACGGTGAAGGGTTACTTGATATCATTTACGTGTTTTACATGATTTCTATGTTAGAATTCGTATTTAGAATACGATTAGAAAGCTTAGGAATTGTGTTATTGATAATGATTGTTGTTAGTTGATGATTATTGATGATGATAAGTGATTGTTGATAGTTAATGGAAGTGAATTATGAAAATTGAAAATGATAGAACATTGTTAAATTGCTCACGGGTGAACTTGGGTTCCCAGCCGGGTGATTGGCCGCCGGTCTGCCCACCGGCTAGGAACACATCAGAATGACTTTGATTTTGTGTGTATTGGTGCTCCAGGGCCAGGTGCCCGGCCGCCGGCCTCCAGACCGGCCTGGAACACGTTGCCTTGTTTTTGGTGATTTTTGGTTTTAGCTTGATGCGCGAGCCGGGGTACCGGCCGCCGGTCCACTGACCAGCCGGCAACGCGACTGTATATTTTTCTTCTAATTTCTAAAACTCGTAATTTATAATAGTTCGCATGATTCGTTTATCGTATAATTTTACGTGGTGACTTATAATATTGATGTTTTGAATATATGATATTCCATTCGCTTGTATCGCATGTTTTGTGACGGTTTTTGATATGTCCCACTTTGAGTCGGTTTTTACAAATGATACGATTTGAGCACTATTTTGTTATGTGCTTTGTACTCTCATTCCCTTGGCTACCTCCACATTCGTAAGGCTGGAATGTCGGAACGGGGAGGTATCCTACTGCTTAATTGCATGTGTTAGTGGGCATACGACGACGTTGTTGGGAGGCGAACGCTTTGCGTTGATCGACCCGGCCGTCAAATGTTGTGTACTTGCGAGGTGGTGTTATTTGCATGTAGCGTACCGCTTGTTATGAGGCTTGTGCTCTTTTCCGCCTCTTTCGTGAATTGATCTACCGAATTTGGGGTACTCGGCGTCTATATTGACCGAGTCTTGGATGCGAAACGTTTCGCATGTCGAATCGGAAATGGTATATTCCGAGAATTCTGGCCAGGTTTAGACTAGGACCGTATTATTATCGTCGTGCTACCAGGAGGAAATTAGTCTACATATACAAAATGTCATCGTGTATGCGTTCAGGGAAATGCTTATCTCCGTGGATGCCTTTTAATCATACTTGCCATGTACACGGTGCTAGTGCGTTTCATTTACCGTGAGAGATGTCGTCTTTGTGTCATTGTGTTTGGATGCGTGATTACATGATTGATTATTCATGATCATTGCATGACTTGGCATGGTTTGTTTGTCGAGTCTCAATCTTATCAAACTTATATCGCTAACGGTGAGATGTAAGCTCTAGTGAGCGTATTCGGTTGCCTAAGAGTGTCTTCTATAACATGATGGATTCGGATTTGTTTTCCATATGCTCTTATCATAATACATTGAATTGCCTATCTATTCTTATCGTATTTCACATATATATCTATATATGCATGCTCTACTTTCGTATTTCCTTTTATGTACGTTTAATGTGATATGGCTGGGAGAACCCGGAGTTACTCCCCATTGATTGTGGCGTTCATGTTTTTCATAGATGAACAGGTTGCTTGCATGGATGGCTTTTGCTTATGCTATTTTGGGTTCGGGTGTGAGCTAGCGGGCGTTGTCCCTGGAAGATTCACCTCTAGTCGTTAATTAGCTAGTTTGCTAATCACTTTGACATTGTTAATCTTTTGAGAGACTACGTCTCTTATCTTATAGTATTTTGTATTCGGTTTGTAATTTGACACTCCTTGTATACTTATCTTGCATGTATAAAGGTTTTTAAAATTCCGTATTTCCGCTTATTATATCACATGCTTGTATGTTTTATTTCCGCATTCGCGAGGGTTGTCACAGTTGGTAACAGAGCTTTATCGCTCCCGACGCACACACGTGAACCCTAACTTAAACTACTTGACCTTAAAATAATAAATGAGAGTTGGGTAGAAGTTAAGGATTTTACTTGGTAGTCTATTTGTTTATGCTAATTGATAGGAGTAACTTAATTTGTTTTTGTTTCTTATGAAGATGGTTAGACCACGTCTAGTTGAGAACGTTATGTTGGAAGCTCTTACTCAAGTGCTGAAAAATCAGCAAGATGCGGCTTTAGCTCAAGCCAACAACCAAGTTCCCCCTCGAAGGGAGGATAACCATCAAGGTGGCTACGCATGGGTAGCTGGAGAGATAGCTAGGAGTAAAATTGTACCATATGGTGGAGAACCGGACCCTACGGAGTTCTCCGATTGGTTCCGTGAGATGGAGAAGCAGTTCGATCTATACCAAGTCCGAGAAGAGGACAAGGTGAGGATCGCAAGGCACTTCCTTGTGAGGGAAGCTGATACCCGGTGGGCAATCACAAGTGCCACCGCTGTTCTTGAAGAAGACTTCAATTGGGCTTGCTTCAAAGCTCTTGTGGAAGGTAGATTCTATCCTAAAGAGCTTAAGCAACAAAGGCTCAAGGAGTTCATTGATTTTAAGCAAGGCAACTTGTCAGCTCAGGACTTCACTACGGAGTTCAATAAGCTTGCTCATTTTGCTCCAAGACTTATCCGAGATGATGAGGACCGAGCGTTCTATTACCGAAACAAGTTGAGTGCCGTTCTGCAAAGTAAAGTGAGGAGGAATACTACCTCTTTTGGGGATCTTTATGATGATGCCTTGTGGGCCGAGAATTCTATGAAGGCTATTAGAGATGAAGCTTTGATGAATAATCCCTCTCCTTCTTATGTTCCTAGGCCAAATGTTTATGGGAAGACACCGTTCATTCCGTCTCCTTCTAATTCTTATGCTAACAAGAGGAGATTCAATCCTCCTTCCAATGCAAATACAAGAAATCCTGCTCCTTTTATTCCTAGAGCTACTTCAAATGTGGCTCATAGGCCTTATACTCCTCAAGCTCAACCTCAAGGTCGTCAATGTAGCCGTTGAAGACAACCATTCCATCCCGGTGTGACTTGTTCCAACCGACCTTATGTGTGCTTCTTTTGCCAAAAGGGTGGTCATCGTTATGACGATTGCTCCGATCGAAAGTTGCCCCCTCCTCCTGCTAAACCTAAAGGTTCTATCTTTGTCATGAGCCGTGCCGAAGCCAATGCTCATCCCGAGATCATTACGGGTATGTTCTCAATCTTAGAGCAACCGTGTCTTATTCTATTTGATACCGGTGCTTCTATGTCTTTTGTGTCATCGACTTATGCCAATAAATTATCTATCAAGCCTACATCTAGTGAGGATACTCCCATATCCTTACCTTCCGGAGATATTATCTCTTGTTCTACCCTTTATCCAAATGTACCAATATCTATTGCGGGTTCTATCTTTCCCGCTAATCTCCTTAAATTCCCTCTAGGAGAGTTCGATATAATATTAGGTTTTGATTGGCTAGCAATGTATCATGCTAGGTTCGAATGTCGTGATCAAAAGATTTATTTAAAGAGTCCTTTAGGGGTTAGAATAACCTATAAGGGATCTCATCCCCGTAAAGGTGTGTCTTTAATTTCCGCTATGAAATTGGTAAGTATGGTTAGAAAAGGTCACCAAGCATTCTTGTGTGTTGTGACTTCTTCAGATACCTCTTTGCCAAGTATTGAAGATGTGCCTATTGTTCGAGAATTCGTTGATGTATTCCCCGAAGATTTGCCCGGGATTCCTCCCGAGCGTGATTTTGAATTCTCTATTGATCTTGTTCCTGGTTCTGGACCCATAGCCAAAGCTCCTTACCGTATGGCTCCGACCGAATTGAAAGAATTAAGGAAGCAGCTAGATGATATGATTGAGAAGGGTTTTATTCGACCAAGTGCCTCGCCTTGGGGTGCTCCCGTTCTCTTTGTAAAGAAGAAAGATGGTTCTATGAGGCTTTGTATTGATTATCGTGAGTTGAATCGGATTACAATCAAGAATAGGTATCCTTTACCAAGAATTGAAGATTTGTTTGATCAACTAAAGGGTGCTTCTACATTTTCCAAGATTGATTTGAGATCCGGTTATCACCAAATTCCTGTTCGAGATGTTGATATTCCAAAGACTGCTTTTAGTACAAGGTATGGTCATTATGAGTTCAAGGTGATGCCTTTTGGGTTGACGAATGCTCCCGCTATCTTTATGGATCAAATGAACCGCACATTTAGTGAGTATCTTGACAAGTGTGTGGTGGTGTTCATTGATGAAATTCTTATTTTTTCCAAGTCCGAAGAAGAGCATGCTATTCATTTGAGGACTATTTTGGGTGTTCTACGTCGTCATAAGTGGTATGCTAAGTTCTCCAAGTGTGAATTTTGGTTACCTAAGGTATCCTTTCTTGGGCATGTGATTTCTAAAGAAGGTGTAATGGTGGATCCTTCTAAGATTGAAGCTGTGGTGGATTGGAAGAGTCCGACCGATATTAGAGAGATTCGAAGTTTTCTTGGTTTAGCTGGTTATTACCGAAGGTTTGTCAAAGATTTCTCTAAGCTTGCTAGACCGATGACTCAGCTATTGAAAAATGAAACCAAGTTCCTATGGAATGAAGCTTGTGAAGCAGCGTTTCAAGAGTTAAAGAAGAGGTTAACTACCGCTCCGATGTTGACTTTGCCTGAAGATGGAGTAGACTTTGATGGTCTATTGTGAGTTCTAAATGGGATTGGGTTGTGTTCTTAAGCAAAATAGGAAGGTGGTGGCTTATGCTTCAAGGCAGTTGAGAGTTCATGAAGTGAACTATCCTACTCATGATTTAGAATTGGCCGCCGTTGTTCATGCTTTGAAGGTGTGGAGACATTACCTAATTGGAGTTCATTGTCGTATCTTCACCGATCACAAGAGTTTGAAGTACATATTTACTCAAAAAGAGCTGATTATGAGACAAAGAAGATGGTTGGAATTGGTGAATGATTATGATTTTGAGTTATTGTACCATGAAGGAAAGGCTAATGTTGTTGCCGATGCTCTTAGTAAGAAAGCTTCTCATGCTTTGAATGCTTTGCGGGTATTACCCGATGATCTTTGTGCCGAGTTTCGAAAGTTGAGTTTGGAATTCGTGGAGCGTGGATTTGTTTATGTTGGTACTATGACTGCCGAGCCTGTTTTTTTACGTGAAATCCGTGAAAGCCAAGTTGATGATCTTACCTACAAGTCTATTCAAGCCAAACTTCTTGAAGGTAAAGCTAAAGATTTCAAGTTTGATGATGAAGGTATTCTTCGTTTCCTGGCCGCTTATTTGTTCCTAATGCTCTTGATTTGAGGAAGCGAGTTCTTGATAAAGCTCACCTTTCCCCTTATTCTATTCACCCCGGAGGTGATAAGATGTACAAGGATTTGAAGCTACAATTTTGGTGGCCGAACTTGAAGGGTGATGTTGTGTCTTATGTGGGTGAAGATGTCTTCATCTGGTCTAACAAGTGAAGATGAAACAAGAGGCCCGGTGGATTGCTACCACCCACCGCCCTTGGCACTAGTCCGTATGGGGTGGGAATCTATTCTAGGATTTTGTTAGGCTTTGCCGAGGACGTTGGAGTTAAAGATGCGTTTGGGTTGTTGTTGATCGTTTGACCAAGTGTGCTAGATTTATTCCGATCAAAGAAACTTGGAGTTTGGATCGTTTAGCAAAAGCTTATGTTGATGAAATTGTTAGATATCATGGCGTTCCTAAGGAGATTATATCCGACCGAGATCCGAGATTCTGTTTGAGATTTTGGAAAGCTTTGCAAGAAGCCATGGGTAGTAAGTTGTTGATGAGTACTGCATTTCATGCCGCTACGGATGGTCAGACTGAGAGGACTATTCAGACTTTAGAAGACTTGCTTAGGGCTTGTGCTCTTGACTTTCAGTCTAGTTGGGAAAAGAGCTTACCGTTGGTGGAGTTTTCTTACAACAATAGTTATCATGCATCTATCAAGATGGCTCCCTATGAAGCTCTTTATGGAAGAAAATGTCGGAGTCCTATATGTTGGAATCAATTGAGTGACAATCGTGATTTAGGCCCCGATGTTCTTGTTGAAACCATTGATAATGTGAAGGTCATTCGTGATAGAATGAAAGCCGCTCAAGACCGTCAAAAGTCTTATGCCGATATCCGAAGAAGACCGTTAGAATTCGAGGTTGGAGATAAAGTGTTCTTAAAGGTATCTCCAATGAAGGGTGTTAAACGGTTTGGTGTTAAGGGTAAATTGAGCCCGAAATACATTGGACCCTTTGATATTGTGAAAAGGATTGGTGCCGTTGCTTATAAGTTGGATTTGCCGCCAAATTTGTCTAAGGTTCATAATATATTCCATGTTTCTCAATTGAGAAAGTATGTTAGTGATCCGAGCCATGTCTTTCAAGTTGAAATGCCCAAGCGTGAACCGAATCTATCCTTTGAAGAGAAGCCGATCCGCATCCTAGACCGCAAGGATAAGAAGTTGAGAAGTAAGGTGGTTCCTTTAGTAAAAATCTTGTGGAGATGTGCTAATGTCGAAGAAGAGACTTGGGAAACTGAAGCTTCTATGCGTAGTAAATATCCGAGTCTATTCGAGTAAGGTATTTTTCTTTCCCTCAAGTTTCGAGGGCGAAACTTTTTAAAAGGTGGGGTGATTGTAACAACCGTAAATGTACCCTATTTTAATAGTAAAAATATTTACGGATACTTTTCAGCAAATTTTAGTTTTAATTTGGAATTTAATTTTCCGAGTCGAATTTAGAATTTCCGAGTTCGTATTTGGAATTTCCGCGAGTTTTCAAGTAAAACCCGTCTTAAGCCGTCATTGACTTTTGTTGACTTTTTCCTCATACTCCCTCATCCTCCCCTTAACCTATTTTCATTCACACAAACACAACACATTTCTTCTTCCTTAAGAAATCTCAAAACCCTTGCCTCCATTTTGATCCAATCTTTGAATCGTCATATCTCATTCGTTTCTCGCTCAAATTCACGTAAGTTCGTCTTATTCTTCCCTTCTTAGCTTCCTCTATCCGTATTGATAATAAAATTACCGTCTTTCTCGCTTTTCAAACTTTTCGTCTTTCTCAAGGTGAAGTAAATTCATCTTTTATGATCTATTTGTAGGTGGTGACCTCCAAGATCCCGACAAAGACTATTTCCTAATAGAAGAGGACCTTGACGCGGAGTAAAGACGCAATAAGGTAACGGTCAAGGGTTACTCGATATCATTTACGTGTTTTACATGATTTCTATGTTAGAATTCGTATTTAGAATACGATTAGAAAGCTTAGAAATTGTGTTATTGATAATGATTGTTTTTAGTTGATGATTGTTGATGATGATAACTGATTGTTGATAGTTAATGGAAGTGAATTATGAAAATTGAAAATGATAGAACATTGTTAAATTGCTCACGGGTGAACTGGGGTTCCCAGCCGGGTGACCGGCCGCCGGTCTGCCCACCGGCTGGGAACACATCAGAATGACTTTGATTTTGTGTGTATTGGTGCTCCTGGCCAGGTGCCCGGCCGCCGGCCTCCAGACCGGCGTGGAACACGCTGCCCTGTTTTTGGTGATTTTTGGTTTTAGCTTGATGCGCGAGCCGGGGTACCGGCCGCCGGTCCACTGATCGGCCGGCAACGCGGCTGTATATTTTTCTTATAATTTATAAAACTCGTAATTTATAATAGTTCGCATGATTCGTTTATCGTATAATTTTACGTGGTGACTTATAATATTGATGTTTTGAATATATGATATTCCATTCGCTTGTATCGCATGTTTTGTGACGGTTTTTGATATGTCCCACTTTGAGTCGGTTTTTACAAATGATACGATTTGAGCACTATTTTGTTATGTGCTTTGTACTCTCATTCCCTTGGCTACCTCCACGTTCGTAAGGCTGGAATGTCGGAATGGGGAGGTATCCTACTGCTTAATTGCATGTGTTAGTGGGCATACGACGACGTTGTTGGGAGGTGAACGCTACGCGTTGATCGACCCGGCCGTCAAATGTTGTGTACTTGCGAGGTGGTGTTATTTGCATGTAGCGTACCGCTTGTTATGAGGCTTCTGCTCTTTTCCGCCTCTTTCGTGAATTGTTCTACCGAATTTGGGGTACTCAGCGTCTATGATTGACCGAGTCTTGGATGCGAAATGTTATCGCATGTCGAATCGGAAAATGGTATATTCCGAGAATCTGGCCAGGTTTAGACTAGGACCGTATTATTATAGTCGTGCTACCAGGAGGAAATTAGTTTACATATACGAAATGAATTGAATCGTGTATGCGTTCAGGGAATGTTTTTATCCCGTGGATGCCTTTTAATCATACTTGCCATGTACACGGTGCTAGTGCGTTTCATTTACCGTGAGAGATGTCGTCTTTGTGTCGTTGTGTTTGGATGCGTGATTACATGATTGATTATTCATGATCATTGCATGACTTGGCATGGTTTGTTTGTCGAGTCTCAATCTTATCAAACTTATACCGCTAACGGTGAGATGTAAGCCCTAGTGAGCGTATTCGGTTGCCTAAGAGTGTCTTCCCTGAGTCTTTGTATAACATGATGGATTCGGAGTTGTTTTCCATATGCTCTTATCATAATACATTGAATTGCCTATCTATTCTTATCGTATTTCACATGTATATCTATATATGCATGCTCTACTTTCGTATTTCCTTTTATGTACGTTTAATGTGATATGGCTGGGAGAACCCGGAGTTACTCCCCACTGATTGTGGCGTTCATGTTTTTCATGGATGAACAGGTTGCTTGCATGGATGGCTTTGGCTTATGCTATTTTGGGTTCGGGTGTGAGCTGGCAGGCGTTGTCCCTGGAAGATTCACTTCTAGTCGTTAATTAGCTAGTTTGCTAATCACTTTGACATTGTTAATCTTTTGAGAGACTACGTCTCTTATCTAATAGTATTTTGTATTCGGTTTGTAATTTGACACTCCTCGTATACTTATCTTGCATGTATAAAGGTTTTTAAAATTCCGTATTTCCGCTTATTATATCACATGCTTGTATGTTTTATTTCCGCATTCGCGAGGGTTGTCACATTCGAGGACGAAACTTTTTAAAGGAGGGGTGATTGTAACACCCGCAAATTTAGCGATTAGCTTTTAATAATATTTTATTATTATCATCATTATTATTAATTAGCCTTAATATTACATTTAATTAGTAAATTTGCTAGTTGGGTAAAAGTCTTGTCTTTTTGCCCCGCTTTGAGTTCATATTTGAATTCTACGCGAAATTTTAGTAAGGATCGACTCATTTTCGTTATCGGGCCAATCGCGTCTTATTGAACTTCTATTAGGTTTCATTCCACCTCACAAACCTACCTCACTTCTTCCCCTCCATCTAATTTTTCGGATTTCCTCATCTATCAACTCCATTAAAATACGATTTTTCTCACAATTTGAAACTACCATAATTCCTTCAATACTAAACCAAATCCTTTCATCTTTCCACCAATCTTCTCCTCTCTCCTTCCTCTTCCTTTCTATGTAATAAAGTTTCACCTTTGTTACCTTTCAAAAATCCCATCTTTTCTTAGAAATAGATTTCGTCCTCAAGTACTGATTTTTACTTGTTTCGGAGGAAGCTTTTAAGACCGGAGAAAGAATCTCATCCTATAGAAGAAGATCAGAAGCTTAGAATATGCTTAGACAGGTTACTAGATATCACATCTTATGTGCTTTTGTATGTGTTTTAGAGTAGTTCTCATGTTAAAGATGATTTCTTTAATATATACTAGTATGAACCTATAGATACAATATGTTTACTTGTTGAATTCCATCTTATATGTCTCAATTTATGGAAAATTGGTAGTGTTGATGATAAATTACATTCTTGTTGCTTAAACATGTATTTAAGCCATTAAACATGGACTACTTGTGTTATTGTGGGTTAGTTGAGTGGTATGATACCTAGGGCTGAGCAAAAATATACGATACGGTTTTAATATACGGATACGATATGGTATACGGTTTTAATTACACGGATTTCCGGGTACACGATACAAATTTCCGGGTATACGATACGGTTTTTTAAAAACCGTATCGGGTCCGGGTCGGAGAAAATCTAAACCGGGTATACGGTTTTTGACACGGTTTAATTAAAAATAACAAAAAATAAGTTGTATGTGAAACTTTGGGTTACTATTTGTGTGAATCTTTGTGGGTCAATCATTGGATGTGAAACTTGCAATGTATGTAACTACTTTGTCAGTGTCAAAGTTTTATTTGAAGCGATGAAAGTTTGCATTTTGGCATCTTAAAACTAACTTTTAAAGTAGTTATGTTTCATAATAATAAGCCTATTAGATTATATTGGCCTTCTAGTAATAAGCCGTAACTAATTTTGTGAAATCAAATTTTGAGTTTTGACCATTATTAATTAAACCGGATCCGGGTATACGGTTTTTGGGTACCCGGTTTAACCGGGTATACGGAAACCGGGTACCCGGTTAAACCGGGTACCCGGTTAAACCGGGTCGTATCCGGGTATTAATTTTTGGCCTTAGAAAAAACCGTATCGGGTACCCGGTTTTGCTCACCCCTAATGATACCCATATGTGGTGTGCAAGGATGTTTATTGACATATTTGAGTCGATATTGCAAATGGGTTTGAGTTATTATCTTCCTTAATGTGAATCTTATGAATGTGATAGTGTACATGTGGGTTTTGGAAGTGAATATGGCATGACTTCTTTGTAAATTGAATTGGGAAAGCATGGTTTGGTTTCGTGCAAAGAAGAGTTGTCACGGCTTCGTCACGGGCGTGACATACATGTCACGGTTGTGACATAGGAGGCAGGACCAGTGCCCACCTTCGTCACAGGCGTGACGACCCGCAGTTCTCCTGCACTGACCCCTTTTCATAAAATGATCATTTCTCCTTTTTTACTTCCTTGTATTGGGTGTGTGACCTACCGTTGGAATTGTAATAGGATGAGCTATCACCGCCACTTGAAATTTCTTCATTTTCATGTTTAGAACTATACTTATGATTGTTTAAATTTGACCCTTGTTTTAGTTGGTTTCTAAAGTTGTTGTTTTGAGATGAGATCTATGTTTCTTATTCATTATACTTCTTAAACTTGGTCTAATGCTTATGTATCACGTATTGACTCATGTTTATCATTGTTAAATTTTTATTATGCTTTTCTCATATGTTAGTAACAATGTTAGCATGCTTCCCTTTGTGAGTCGATTATGCCTTGAATGATGGATCGAGTGTTATCTATTGGATGTTTTGAACTCTCATTTCCCGGCTGCACCTCTATACTCGTTAGACTTGAATGTCAGAGTGATGGAAGTGTAACCATGATGCTTGTGCATTTTTTTAGTGGGGATATGACGACGTTGTTAGGAGGTGAACGCAATGCGTTTATCGACCCGACCGTCGAATGTTGTATCCTTGCAAGGTGGTGTCATTGCATGCAGCGTACTCACTTGACCTTACTTGATCATTCATCTTCATTGGCCGTAACTGCCGGAGTATGATTATTTGATTTTTAGACAACCTTTTTCGTTGGCCGTAAATGCCGAGATGGGTACGCTCGTTCTTTTCCGCCTATGCTGTTGGCCGTAACTGCCGGATTTGGGGTACTCGCCTTCTCTGTTTGGCCAAGTCTTGGATGTGTGCACGTTTAGCCACATGTCAAATCGGGTACACGCCTTATCCCGAGAGTCTTGCTAGATTTAGACTAGGACCATATCGTTATCGTAAGCCTACCGGGACGATTGAGTTTAGAGTCGTCTGGTCTTGCATGGTGCAGATGCTAGTGCGTGTCATTTACCGTGAGAGTGTGTAAGCTTACGTTTGACCACATGTTGGATTGTATACTTGATTTATTGGTTGCCTATGATTGTTTTTTTGTGGAGTCCCTAACCTTCTCAAGCACATGCTCATTAATGGTGAGATGCAGGCCAACGGTGATCCATGTGGTTGCAAAGGGGAGTCTTCCATGAGTCAATGTCTCGTGTTAATGATATGAATGATGGTTTAACGCCTATGTAATGTTATTATGAAATGTTCTACTTATACTTCACTTGATATATATGTATGCGCGATGGTATATGATTTTATGCTTGCTTATGTGCGTTTTGATTTGATATGGCTGGGAGAACCCCGAGTTACTCCCCACTGACTGTGGCATTCATGTTTCATGAATGAACATGTTGCAGGTTGGTGTTGCATGGGGTTGTGGCGAGTGAGCTAGCGAGCGTTGTACTTACACAAATTCATCTTTAGCGTTATAGTTTATAGTAGTTTTATTATCTTACTTGTATTCATCAAGGGATCAGGATCTTTCCATTTTATTTAAGTTATATTTTGTACAAACGATTTGTTACACTAAGTTTTGGTTTTATAATATAGTGACATTCGCGGTTTTGGTATTAAAGTTGTAAAAATCTTGTATTTCCGCTGCAAATCTATTGGTTTACTTTATTGCAAAATCGCAGGGTGTCACAGTTATCCTATGGCAATCTGCCGAATTGAACACTGCCGTATGTTTGGAGTGGAGTCAAAGGTGGGACTTTAGACGTCGCTGGTTTGTGTCTGCATTTCGTCAGACTACTTGGGTATTATTGATGCGAGTCGTTATACACCAAAAATAAAAGCCTAAGTCTACTAACTAAGGAAGATAGCAGAAGTAGGGTCGATCTCCACACGGAGGAAATTAACTAACTGTAATCTAAGTCTGTCAATCACAGTCTGGGGGTTTTGATTTGGTTTTAAACTAAACTAAATAAGATTTAAGGGAAGAGAAATAAAGGTAGAGGTTATCACGAAATAAATCAGATAAAGGGAAATATGCTAGGATTCGGTCTACTGCAATATCGGCATCTAGGGGTCAACTAAGTCAGTCAATCTGTCAATGAGAAGTGCAATGGTTTTCTCCTCTCGGTCTCAAACCACCCTAGGGATTTTCCTAATTAACTCTCGCTCTCTTTAGGAGTCACCTATCAATTCTAAGCAAGCCTTTCCCTTCCAATCTCTCGATCCAGGTCGGGGTTAACTACCTAGCTAGTCTCCTGCGTGCACTCATTCGACTAACCTCAATTATACTGCTTAGATTGATTCTCACATTCAAGACTAACCAAAATACTTTATCCTATCATGCCTTTACTACAGTTTTCCTCATCCTAACATACAAGGGAATTAGCTACTCATACTATTAATGATGCTGGCAATAAAGACGATTGAATATATGATATTAGACATGATATAATCGTAATTAACAAGCATAAAGAAACAATATCGCTGCAATTGAGAAAGATAAAACAATAATTAAGACTAAAACAAAGGTTAAGAATAAAGGAGAGAAAAGAGTTTATAATAATGAATGATTCTCCGTAATGACGAAAATAAGAGTCTTATATAATGCATAACACGACTTTTAACCTAATTAATCTATGGACTCATGGCCCGTAATAGATTTCACTCGATCGAGGGAAAATTCCCTTCGATCGAGGCTTTTATTCGAGGATATCGGTCGATCGAGGACTTCATCCTCTCGATCGACCAACTCTTCAACAGCTACCCTTCGATCGAGCAGATGACAGCTCGATCGAGGTCTTCCTCACTTCAACTCTCCTCGACCGACAAAAGATATAGTCGATCGAGGTCTTCTGGCCTAGCATGTAGTGTTGGTCGTGGCTTTGGACTTGATTGTGAGCGGTTTCACGCTTCCGCATGCAAGAGCTTCTGTTCCGTTCCTTCCATTCTCCTAAATGCATGCAAAGTGGACTGTTTTGGCTCGGTTTCCGCTACTACGCAGCTTGTACCTACAAAATGGTAATGAAAGTACAAAGTAGCCAAATAGGGGCATATAGTGACATAATATCACCTAAATGACATAGAAATGGGTGCATAAACGGACTAAAAAGTCTATATAAAATACACGCATCAAACTTCCCCAAACCAAACCTTTGCTTGTCCTCAAGCAACCTAAATGCAGATATATGGAACTAAATGAACCTAGGGGAATAGAGTAAGTTTCAGAACTAGCTACAAGTCAATGCTAAACCGTTTAATGCACTCAATTCTTTGCCACAAAGCTTAATACGAAAGTGAACGAATTTATACAATCTCGGAAATAAATTAGACTTTCGACCCTGCAAGACTCAACCAAATTCGGACTCTCACGGGTCACTCTTCTCTCAACAAGAACATGGTAAGTAAATATGTATAAGAAAGAGAGAAGAAGATATAGTCAGTCACCTAAACTACGACCGACACAACATGCATTGCTAACTAATATGAAAGATGATTCAAGCACCGTACACACGCATAACCACCGTTCAAGGACTATCACGTGCCGAACATTTGCAAAAATATGGATATGTGAGGCTAATTGGTAAGAAGGGGCAAAACAATTAATGTAAATTTGAGGGTAAATAGCCAAGCTAGTTCCTAACAAGACCGTAATAGAACTCGTTCCATTCTTCCAACTATCAAAAACTAAGCTCGATGCCTTAACATCTCTAGGCATATGCAACACAAATCCCATGAAACACCTCGATAAATAATAAAAGGCATAGGAGGTGTAAATAACAAAAACTTCAACCAATTATTTTTTTCTCAATATATTTTTTCATTTTTCATTTTTTTTTTTTTCTTCTTCTTTTTCTTGGCTGATCGAGAGAACACTACAAGGTGGAACCTAATTAGCTACCGATATTTCAGTAGCAAATCACTAGTTTTCGGTAGCTAATTACAAATAGAGACGGAATTTGCGACGGTAGATGGTTCGTAGCTAAAAGGCTTGTCGCTAATTTAGCTACAGATTTGGCTACCAAAAAATAGCTACCAAATTCGAAGTAGCTACTTTTGCGACAGTAATAGAGACGAAAGTTTAAGTAGGCTACATTAGCTACCATAAATAGTATAGTAGCTAAACTAGTGACTGAATTAGAGACCAATTTAGTTGTTGCTAAATTAGCGACTAACATGTTAGTATCTAAATTGTCTAGGAAACAATAAATACGGTTACCATATTTGCCACGTCACCCTTGCTAGGCCTCCGCACTCATTGTGGGACATGGCACGTAAGACCACCGCCCTCCGCTTAGCTCGTCCCTCTTGTAGAGTAATTAACAATATATGTTCTTAAGAGGAATCGAACCCATGACCTACAACTTCATAACTGACATTCTAACCTTTGAGACACATGAAGATTAATGACTATTTGGGTAATGAATATCTAGTTAAGGTAAAAGTCATTGTTACGTATGAGCATTACAAAGTACTTTTTAATAATAATTATAATAATATAAGTAGACTGATAATAATTCAAAAGTATATTTCACATTGATATTTATTTTGTATTAAATGTACAATATACATGATAGTGAAAATTAACTTTAGCTACCAATGTATTTCCGTAGCAAACAACTAAAATTAGATACTAAATTTGCTACTCACTTTGTGTTGTCTCTATATTAACTACGTACTTATACACTAATTTTCGTTGGTCTCATACGTAGCGGCCAAATAGATTGTTCTGTTATATTGTGTCGACGTATATAGAGACAACTCTAGCTACCGACAAACTTTCGTATCTAAACACTTAAATTGGATACTAAATTTGCTACCTCCTTTATTTAGTCTCTAAAATAGAGACGTAATTAGCGACCATTATAGTTTGGTCTCCTATGTAGAGACTAAATATATTTTTTTTTCTCAACATTAGTCGCTAAGTTATATATTTAGCTACTGAGTTTCACTCAGTTGCTAATTCAGTAGCTAAAGCATCATTCTCTTGTAGTGGAAAAACCCCTTGCTCGAGTGAAATAAGTCACTCGATCGAGGCAACATACTACAACATCTGCTCGATCGAGCTAAAAGCTGCTCGATCGAGGTACTATTCATCACTTCTCTTCTTTTTCTCGCAAATACCCACTTCATTCAATGAAAACGAGCCAAAAACTGACACAACGGTAAAATATACCTCGACTACTAAACTAGCTCGGCAAAGGTAGGCTCAGTTTAGAATGTAGTTAAGGGCAACAAGCAGATATGGCTTTATGTGGAGTTAATGGGGTAAAATGAAGAAAAGGGAAATGCAAATATTCTCAAAACACGTAATACCGACCACAAACTCAATGCGTGCAGGCAATAAGAAATCAAAGTTCATATACAAGCAAATGACACGAGATGTGGGGAGTAACTACTCTCATTCCTAGATGAACTTGTCATAAATGTCACCAGTTATAGGCTCTAAAACTCAGAATATATAAGTAATTTGCCAAAATGTTGAGTCACGTCTAATAGTCAAATTTAAATTCCAAGACAAAATTCAATTGTTCACTACTTCGATTTTACTAAGTAAGTCAAGAATGGTGCAAGGAATAGCATAAGATAGACTTGTAGTGCAATTTCATCACGAACAAGACTCCAATCTGACTCGACTATATGCAAAAATAAACGTGATATTTTTGATTTTTTCAAATTTTTTCTAATTAACATGAATTGTAAACGTGAATGCAATACAAATGCAAATGCAGACGCAAAAGGATGCAAAACACCTCCCCAAACCAATACAGACAATGTCCTCATTGGCTACAACATAACAGCATATAAGGGAAAGGGAAAAACAACCTAATTCATGTTCCTAAGGGATGAAAAATATACAAAGAATGGCAAAAAATAAACAGAAAAAAACTCACAAAACAACAGCTTCCCCAAACCAGCATTAAACTGGGGAGCCAACATCACCTCCTCCCAGTAGTCTCCTCCGTCTCCACCCTATACGTCGGGTCCCTCTCCTCCTCCTGAACTAGCCTCCTAGCCGCCAACTCCGCGCGCTCCCTCATGGCCCTCTGTGCCAGCGTCTCGTCCTCTTCCTCTCCAGAAGAAGAGGAAGAAGAAGATGGTGAAGGATACCCACCCTCTAGGTATCTGTAGAACGAGGGGTGAGGCCATCCATCTGGAATAGGACGTCCTCTGCGGATTTGGTCCTAATAGATAGGGAACAAGGCCAAGGCATGATCCCGTTGCATCTGTGCTATATCCGTGCGCATATCAAGTAGCAAAGCATCACGACGCCCTTGGTCCATGACCTCAGACGCCTCAAACAGGGGAGGACAAACAAAAATAGCCGGAAAACCCGACTTAGGAGGGGAAGTGGTGGTGGTTACAGGCGGGGGCGTGACAGTGGTCGGCCCACCCTGTTGAGAACCCGACGGCTCTCGAACATCCCTCTGCGGGGAAGCTCTCTTCCTCTTCTTAGTGGAAGAGGAAGGTGTAGTAGTGAAAGGTAGATGGTAAACAGGGGGAGGGGGTTTCACCCATCTCGCAGTAGTGAGAGGTGAAAGAGAAGGTAATGTAGGGCAAGGTAAGACAACTGATGTGGAACCACATATCTTCCACATCCGACGCTCAGAGCCCGTCATCCAAGCAAACCCGACCATGACAGGTATATCTAAGTCGACGCCAGGTCCTAAGCACGAATGAGTCCTAGGGAAGTCCGAATAAAGGTGGCGGCCAATCTTACTGACCAGACCGCCACAGACTACGGCGCTAGACACCCTAGACTCTAGGTTCTTCCAGTGAAGAGCCACTAAGTAAGCTATGTTCAGGACAAATGGGGTACCGCTATAAACGTTCAGGTACTCCGCTAAAACGGCTAACTCGATGTTGTTGATGTTGTTGGGTTCTGGTCTAGCGAAAATTGACTCGCCTAAGAGTCGCAGAAAATAGCGCAGCGAGGGGTGGTGAACGTGGGCCACCCTACGAGTGTCGTAAGGTGTGTGAGAAAGGGCGGTCCAAACCTGGGTCAACAGCTTCCTAGGAGCTGCCAAAAGACCATCACTCGAAAGACCCAAAACATACCCAAACCTAGCTAAAGTCCAAGAATGCGACTCATTAAAGAGTCGGAAATGAATGCAAGCGATAGATGGTGAGGTAACATACATATCGGTCTCAAAAGTATAGGAACTGAAAAACTCAAGCGTAGGTACTCGATATGTATACTCCCTCATCGAGGCTAAACCCGACATCCCTGTCCCGTTAAGTAATAGGCAAACATCAGTAAATAAACCTAGCTCCTCTAGGTCGGGACGGTGCAGAAAACGGTTCAAATGGATAGGGGAGTCAAGTAACCAAGATAACCATTTCCGGTGAATGCTAGAAACAAATTGTACCTCCCTAATCCGCGGTAGTGGCCAAAGAGACTCCACGCTAGATGGCTGACTAGCAGCCTTGAGTGCCTTCTGAGGTGCCAATCCTCGAGTAGTAGCTAGCTTATGCGCGGCTAGCTGGCTGGTGGTCAACGCCTTCTTGCTAGGAGCGAGTGATGAACTGGAAGGCGGAGCGACCTCAGTAGTGGTCGCTGGAATAACGGCCTCAGCAGTGACCGTGACAGCAGTCGGAGTCTCAGTATGCTCCGTGGAGACCGTCTCATTAGCAGTCTCGGTAGTGGTGACAACAGTATCGGTCACAAGAGCAGCGGTCTCAGCAGTAGCGGAAATCGCTTCTGTCGGCACCTCAGTGACAACCACGGGAACCATGGACTGACTAGGGACTGAACTCGACTCCATACTACAAATAAATCAACAAGAAACAATTAATAACCTCTAACTCACTAGATTAATCCTGTGATCAAATTCTAACCCTAATTGAACCGAAAGAAGGGAAGGGATTACGAATTAACTAGTAGAATAGTAAAGTGATACTTACTTGTTGATGATTACCCAAATATTAGCAATTAATCAATCGAATTCGAACAAATTGAATTAACAAACCCTAAATTCACGAAATCTTCAAATAAATCGAGATAAAAGGTGAAAAAGAAAGGGCTTTTCGATTAATTGCAATAGTAAAGTACTAAGGTATATGTAATTGGTAATTAATTTGGATATTAACACGAATTGGAGGTAAGATTATGCAGAAAAATTGAAAGATGAAGAACAAAGGGGAATTGGGATCGAGTAAATTTAAAGAGGATCGAAGACTTCTCTTATATAGGTATGTTAGTTCGGTCGATCGAGTAGTAATTAATTACTACTCGATCGAGAACTTTTTCCAGGCAGGACCGCTCGATCGAGTAGTTCTAATTTACTCGATTGAGGACTTTCTTTTGGTGATCCTCAGCTTACTCGATCTCGTTGCATTCCCCTTGATCGATTTGAATTCTACTCGATCGAGGTCTTTTTCTTCCCCAAATCTCTCGATCGAGCAACAGTTTACTGGATCAAATGGTTTTTTCTATTTGGACAGCCTTCGACTTCTAGCAATTGATTTCCGCTTCTTTTCCTCTGCGGGGAAGCTCTCTTCCTCTTCTTAGTGGAAGAGGAAGGTGTAGTAGTGAAAGGTAGATGGTAAACAGGGGGAGGGGGTTTCACCCCTCTCGCAGTAGTGAGAGGTGAAAGAGAAGGTAATGTAGGGCAAGGTAAGACAACGGATGTGGAACCACATATCTTCCACATCCGACGCTCAGAGCCCGTCATCCAAGCAAACCCGACCATGACAGGTATATCTAAGTCGACGCCAGGTCCTAAGCGCGAATGAGTCCTAGGGAAGTCTGAATAAAGGTGGCGGCCAATCTTACGGACCAGACCGCCACAGACTACGGCGCTAGACACCCTAGACTCTAGGTTCTTCCAGTGAAGAGCCACTAAGTAAGCCATGTTTAGGACAAATGGGGTACCGCTATCAACCTTCAGGTACTCCGCTAAAACGGCTAACTCGATGTTGTTGATGTTGTTGGGTTCTGGTCTAGCGAAAATTGACTCGCCTAAGAGTCGCAGAAAATAGCGCAGCGAGGGGTGGTGAACGTGGGCCACCCTACGAGTGTCGTAAGGTGTGTGAGAAAGGGCGGTCCAAACCTGGGTCAACAGCTTCCTAGGAGCTGCCAAAAGACTGTCACTCGAAAGACCCAAAACATACCCAAACCTAGCTAAAGTCCAAGAATGCGACTCATTAAAGAGTCGGAAATGAATGCAAGCGATAGATGGTGAGGTAACATACATATCGGTCTCAAAAGTATAGGAACTGAAAAACTCAAGCGTAGGTACTCGATATGTATACTCCCTCATCGAGGCTAAACCCGACATCCCTGTCCCGTTAAGTAATAGGCAAACATCAGTAAATAAACCTAGCTCTTCTAGGTCGGGACGGTGCAGAAAACGGTTCAAATGGATAGGGGAGTCAAGTAACCAAGATAACTGTTTCCGGTGAATGCTAGAAACGAATTGTACCTCCCTAATCCGCTGTAGTGGCCCAAGAGACTCCACGCTAGATGGCTGACTAGCAGCCTTGAGAGCCTTCTGGGGTGCCAATCCTCGAGTAGTAGCTAGCTTATGCGCGGCTAGCTGGCTGGTGGTCAACGCCTTCTTGCTAGGAGCGAGTGATGAGCTGGAAGGCGGAGCGACCTCAGTAGTGGTCGCTGGAATAACGGCCTCAGCAGTGACCGTGACAGCAGTCGGAGTCTCAGTATGCTCCGTGGAGACCGTCTCATTAGCACTCTCGGTAGTGGTGACAACAGTATCGGTCACAACAGCAGCGGTCTCAGCAGTAGCGGAAATCGCTTCTGTCGGCACCTCAGTGATAACCACGGGAACCATGGACTGACTAGGGACTGAACTCGACTCCATACTACAAAGAAATCAACAAGAAACAATTAATAACCTCTAACTCACTAGATTAATCCTGTGATCAAATTCTAACCCTAATTGAACCGAAAGAAGGGAAGGGATTACGAATTAACTAGTAGAATAGTAAAGTGATACTTACTTGTTGATGATTACCCAAATATTAGCAATTAATCAATCGAATTCGAACAAATTGAATTAACAAACCCTAAATTCACGAAATCTTCAAATAAATCGAGATAAAAGGTGAAAAAGAAAGGGCTTTTCGATTAATTGCAATAGTAAAGTACTAAGGTATATGTAATTGGTAATTAATTTGGATATTAACACGAATTGGAGGTAAGATTATGCAGAAAAATTGAAAGATGAAGAACAAAGGAGAATTGGGATCGAGTAAATTGAAAGAGGATCGAAGACTTCTCTTATATAGGTATGTTAGTTCGGTCGATCGAGTAGTAATTCTACTCGATCGAGAACTTTTTCCAGGCAGGACCGCTCGATCGAGTAGTTCTAATTTACTCGATCGAGGACTTTCTTTTGGTGATCCTCAGCTTACTCGATCTCGTTGCATTCCCCTCGATCGATTTGAATTCTACTCGATCGAGGTCTTTTTCTTCCCCAAATCTCTCGATCGAGCAACAGTTTACTCGATCGAATGGTTTTTTCTATTTGGACAGCCTTCGACTTCTAGCAATTGATTTCCGCTTCTTTTTCCTGCAAAAACGATACAAAACGATACCCAAAAAAATACCAAAAATGTCTAACATGAAAAGTAAATTGTTTATGTAAACTACGGATTATAACGTAACGTCTAATCTAAGTAAATAGTCTAATTGTCTAATTGTCTAATGAAAACGCAATAAATTGTTATTTACAACTTGCACGGCGTTGCAAACCCGGCCAATAACCAATTAGTTTTGTGACAAGGCCACTGTCAGGCCTTTGACTTGCTGAATTACCCTCAGTTGCGGTAATTTCCGTCTTCTTTTTCCACACATACGATCTTTTCTTCGAGTCTAGCTCCACTTCCGAATCACTCGAATATGTGCGAACTCCTTTGTCCTTCTTGGACTTCTTCTTTATACCATCACGCGAACATGGCTCTCCCTTCTTCAGCTCCAATGCTGCTGATCTATTATCTGTAAGATAACACACAACAGCGCGTTCCTCTAATTTGTTCCCAAGCTGGAGCGGAGGTGTTACGGTAGCAATAGGAATGTCACAACCAGGAGCTATAGGCTCAATAGGAACCGAAGTTTTGTCATGTATAAACAAATCAGGTGTGATGTCAGCTAAGGGAAGCGCGTGACATGGTGAAACAAGCATGGGACCTTTACTAGCACGAGACTGAGTGAAAACTAGCTTCTCCCCACCTATCTGAAAAGTTAATGTCCGTAACCCGACATCAATAACCGCTTGCGCAGTATCCAAGAACTGTCTTCCCAAAATGATGGGAGTGTGAGAATCCTCAGGTATGTCCAATACTATGAAGTCGATCGGGATAAAGAATCTCCTTATTTGCACAGGTACATCCTCTATGACTCCTAAAGGTCGGGACAAGGTTCTATCTGCCATTTGAACCGTCATGTTGGTACACTGAAGCTTGGTGAAGCCTAACCGTTTGGCTAAAGACAAAGGTAAGACGCTAACACTAGCTCCTAGGTCACATAACGCATTATCTATAAGATAGGTACCTATATGACATGGTATGGAAAAGTTACGTCAGACAGTTTAGGTGGGCATTTGTTCTGGAGGAACGTGGAGCATTCCTCAGTCAAAGCTACAGTCTCTACAGTATCGACTGACCTCTTACGTAAAAGAATTTCACGCATAAATTTCAAGTAAGAGGGTACCTTTAGTAAGAGATCTGCAAAAGGAACATTCACCTTGAGATCACGTACAATTTTAGCGAACCGAGCAAATTCCTTCTCGACCTTAGCCTTCTTCAACCGACCGGGAAACAGAACTGGAACGTCAGGTGATCCACGTTGCGTAACCTTGACAATCGCGTTGTTAATCATCCGCTTGCTTAACCTCTTCGATCGAGCTTCTCGCTCATTAGGACCCATCGATCGAGTATCAATGTCACTCGATCGATCATTTTTGGAACTCAAACTACTCGATCGAGCAGTAGCATCAGTCAAAGTATTCGATCGAGCAACTGAACCCTCCCGATCGACCAACTGCCTCTCTGATTCACTCGATCGAGGAACAACAACCTCTCGATCGAGTGAATTTCCCTTCAAATCATTCGATCGAGTAGAATAAACTCCTCGATCGATTACAATATCAGCATCAGCCTTCGAAACATTGGGATGCGCACCAGGGATATCAGCAACGGTACCAGCATGATTGTCAAAAGCGAGACCACTTCGCAGAGTGATCATGTTCAGTGTCTCCTTGTTCTTATCGGTCTGGGACGGTAACTGGCCAGGTTGCCTAATCGATCTAGCTCCCGCCAATTGAGCAATCTGTGACTCCAAGAGTTTAATGGTAGCATTCGTTGCTTGATCAGATTTGCTCAATTGGATAGCTAAAGCTTGTATCATCGACTTTAGCTCTCCAACTTCTGAAAATCCTCCAGATGAGGAACTAGCTTGCTGTGAAGACTGGATTTTTTGGAATCCTTGCTTGTGCGGCGGTTGATAAGTCGGCTGCTGTGGTGGAGTAGTAGGATTTAGGACATTCTGGCTTGTCCATCTCAAATTGGGATGGATATTCCCTTGATTATAGTACCCACCCCCTTGACGGTATTGTTGAAAGGAACAAACTTGCTCCTTTTCTGCAAAACAATCTACAGCCGTGTGACCAGTTTCGCCACACCTTTCACAAGTGACCACTTTATCTCGCAGCAGCAAATGAACCGTCTGTTGGTTATCTGCAGCCTGCTTCTCCCATTTGTCAAGTCTGGCACTCAGTTTATCAAATTTAGCATCCAGACCGTCAGAATCAACACTAGCTACTATCCGTGTACCACTTCGAGGATTACCATATTCAGCACAATGGGTTGCCATCTCCTCGATCAATTTCCAACCCTTATCATCATCTATTTCCTTCTGGAATCTCCCGTTCGATGCGGCATCTAAGATAGCTCGATGATCATCATACAACCCGTTGTAAAACTGGTTGCATAGAAACCACTGTTCGAACCCATGGTGAGGAACAGACCTCACTAGCGTCTTAAGACGATCCCAGGACTCATAGAGATTTTCATGAACTGTCTGCTTGAAATTTGTAATCTGACCCCTCAAAGCATTCGTCCTCTGTGGTGGAAAATACTTCTTGTAGAAAGCCAGTGCAAGTGTAGTCCATTCAGTAATGCCAAGTTCTTCTCTATTCAGATTCTTTAACCAATCTTTGGCATTGTCGGTAAGAGAAAAAGGGAACAAGACCTCCTTGATCTTGTCTTGTGTCACCCCTTTAGAAACTGGAATAGAAGAGCAGTAATCAGCAAAAGTCTCCATATGCTTTCTCGGATCTTCCCCAACCACACCCCTATACTTGTCCTGCTGAACAAGCTTGATATAAGACGGACGAAGATCAAAAGAAGTTCCATCTTCGTCCGTTGTAAGTTTGAATCCCTGGGGTATACATGCAGCGGTGGGCTCAGAGTGACTGTCGAAGAAGTTCCATCTTCGCTGATACGGTAGTCTCAACAGTCGAATCTTCCTCGAAAATAAAACTGTCGAAGACGGATTCAGAAGTACTTAAGTCTTCCTCCTGAACAGTCTTATCTAACCCTCTCTTTCTGCGTAAGAAGGTTCATTCGGGCTCTGGATCAGCTTCCACTAACTCGAGCCTTTGGGACCTGCGCATACACAACAATAGCGAGAAAAATAAGAACAGTTTTAAGGAATTAGCTATTCCTTAGGACGAAATAGAAGTAAATAAAAAGAAAATTAAATTGCCTCCCCGGCAACGGCGCCAAAATTTGATGCGAGTCGTTATACACCAAAAATAAAAGCCTAAGTCTACTAACTAAGGAAGATAGCGGAAGTAGGGTCGATCTCCACATGGAGGAAATTAACTAATTGTAATCTAAGTCAGTCAATCACAGTCTGGGGGTTTTTATTTGGTTTTAAACTAAACTAAATAAGATTTAAGGGAAGATAAATAAAGGTAGAGGTTATCACGAAATAAATCAGATAAAGGGAAATATGCTAGGATTCGGTCTACTGCAATATCGGCATATAGGGGTCAACTAACTCAGTCAATCTGTCAATGAGAAGGGCAATGGTTTTCTCCTCTCGGTCTCAAACCACCCTAGGGCTTTTCCTAATTAACTCTCGCTCTCTTTAGGAGACACCTATCAATTCTAAGCAAGCCTTTCCCTTCCAATCTCTCGATCTAGGTTGGGGTTAACTACCTAGCTAGTCTCCTGCGTGCACTCATTCGACTAACCTCAATTATACTGCTTAGATTGATTCTCACATTCATGACTAACCAAAATACTTTATCCTATCATGCCTTTACTACAATTTTCCTCATCCTAACATACAAGGGAATTAGCTACTCATACTATTAATGACGCTGGCAATAAAGACGATTGACTATATGATATTAGACATGATATAATCGTAATTAACAAGCATAAAGAAACAATATCGCAGCAATTGAGAAAGATAAAACAGTAATTAAGACTAAAACAAAGGTTAAGAATAAAGGAGAGAAAAGTGTTTACAATCTTAGCAAATCCGGCGTAAAGAACAAATCCACGTCGATAATAAACCCGAATGTAAACTTAAAGGATAAGAAAGTTCAGGAAACTAATGTTGAATGATTAGTGTCTGCTAAGTAGTTTATAATAATGAATGATTCTCCGTAATGACGAAAATAAGAGTCTTATATAATGCATAACACGACTTTTAACCTAATTAATCTATGGACTCAAGGCCCGTAATAGATTTCACTCGACCGAGGGAAAATTCCCTTCGATCGAGGCTTTTATTCGAGGATATCGGTCGATCGAGGACTTCATCCTCTCGATCGACCAACTCTATAACAGCTACCCATCGATCGAGCAGATGACAGCTCGATCGAGGTCTTCCTCACTTCAACTCTCCTCGACCGACCAAAGATATAGTCGATCGAGGTCTTCTGGCCTAGCATGTAGTGTTGGTCGTGGCTTTAGACTTAATTGTGAGCGGTTTCATGCTTCCCCATGCAAGAGCTTCTGTTCCGTTCCTTCCATTCTCCTAAATGCATGCAAAGTGGACTGTTTTGGCTCGATTTCCGCTACTACGCAGCTTGTACCTACAAAATGGTAATGAAAGTACAAAGTAGCCAAATAGGGGCATATAGTGACATAATATCACCTAAATGACATAGAAATGCGTGCATAAACGGACTAAAAAGTCTATATAAAATACACGCATCAGTTATCCTTTTATCGCAAGTGGAAAGGGTAAAGCGAGTCGTGATTATTTTACAAATGACTTTCCGACTGCATCTGATCCTGAAGATATGACTGATAAGATTCCTAAGATCGACTCTAAAGTGTTAGGTGTCTAAAAACGCCTCGGTCCGAAGAAGGGTTCGAGTACGACTTTGGAGGGAAGACTTGGCCCTCGACTGGGTGTAAGAGATAGGCTGGGCCCTCAGGAGGAGATGTCGATTCTACCCACAAAGCGCGCAAGACAGGACGTGACTTCGAGTCCTACTTGGAGGCGTGAATCACACGACCCAAAGGACAAAGACAAGGGTAAGATGTTGGAATAAAACTTCGTTTTATTATTATTTAGTATTAATACTAGTGCTTGCATTTTTTCTCTGTTTGCTTTTAGTGTGTTTTTTTTTCAAGAAATGTTGTAATGGGCGTTGTCGATTCTAACAAATAAAGCCCTTTTTATTTATTAAAATAGCCATTTTCTGCGTTACATAAAAATTCATTTTTGTTGATAAATCTGTCGCTTGTACTCTTTTAAAGAGCTGCCTACGTATCTGTCTTAAACAGAATCAAACCAAATCCCTAGTTTCACTAAATATCATTTGTGGGTTTGTTTTGAAATAGAAAAATGCGATGTAAAGTTCAACGCAATTTGCAGCGCAACATAGTGCCACGCCTTCATTTATGATATCGAGAATGAGTCTAAGGGTAGTATTTTTTCAGGTGGTCCAGATTCGTTTGGTTTGCAAAACCATTTCCAACCAGATCAGTCAACCTGACTGCGCCTCTTGACATGATCTTCTTTACCAAATAAGGGTTTTCCCAATTGGGCTTAAATTTACCACTTCGGATCAACACGTAATGGAGCACGAACTAACTTAAGCACTAAGTCACCTTATTTTATTCCTCGAGGCTTCACCATCTTTTTGAACGCTGTCTCTATTCTCTTCTGATAGAGTTGGACATTATACAGTGCATTTAATCGTCGGTCGTCGAGCATAACTAATGAATCATATCTAGCCTCCATTCCATACGTTAAGTATTAATACTACCTAAGTGACTTGAAACGTAGAAAGACAGTCCTAAAACGGGGACTTTTCAAAAATTACTCCTAACGAGTTTTGAACGGGTACTAAGTCAATATCAACACATGTAATAATTTTAACATGCAAAACACATGTAATAACTAGCTACTAACATTTAAATTAGCTCAATTGAACATGATTAAGCCAATAATTAGCTACTATCTTAAATCAATTAAAGACAATCAAATTAACTATTAACACTAATTATAAACTACCAACAACAATAATTTCATCATAAAAAACAATAATGGCTACTATCCTAGGTCAATTAAAGACAAACAAATGATTAAGACGGAGGGCGAAATTAAATTAACAATGACAAAAAATTCATTATCAAAAACAATAATGGCTATTATCCTACGTCAATTAAAGACAAACAAATGATTAAGACGGAGGGCGAAATTAAAATAAAAGTAAATATATTACCTAAGGATCAAAATAAGCAAACAAGGCGGCGACAAGAAGCGGCGGTCGATGATCGGAGGTAGCTAGTGGTGGTCGTCGGATCTACAACAAACAAACTAATAAGAAACATATTAAATAACAAAAGGAGAAAAGAAAGAGAATGAAATGGTTAATTAAGCTTACCAAGGATGTGGTGGTCGGAAAGTGGTAGCCGGAGGTAGTCGGAGTAGGATAGGGTCGGATTAAATTGATTTGGGAGTTAGGTTTTGGGGAAAAACTGATTTGGGAATGACGGAGTTCTTCGCGTGATTTTTACATAAACAGACGAGTACTGACGGAAATTCCGTCAGGAATCCGTCAGTTTCCCGAGATTTCGAAATACTTACTGACGGATTTTCCGTCAGAAGTATGTTTGACTGGGCCTTTATTTGACTCTAATATTATTTAGTACTGACGGAAAATCCGTCAGTACAGTTTCATATTACTGACGGATTTTCCGTCAGTGTCAGATATTACTGACGGAATTTCCGTCAGTACCCCGTCAGTTAATTTTGCCGTCTTTGACTTAGTCAACGCGCCATTTTCTACTTACGGTCACTGACGGATTATCCGTCAGTAGTATTTTTCCGTCAGTATTCCGTCAGTAGTCTGTCAGTGATAATAAACTACTGACGGAATGTTTTTTCTGTCAGAAAAACCGTAAGTTTCCTGAGTTCGTTTTGTAGTGATTATGGAGTTGCTCATGTGGCAGTTCTAAAATATGTTTTGTATCCCCATAATGCAAAGGGTATTTCGTCTGGCTACTCTCGATAATTATCAATCATTTTCTTGAGATAAACGTGATTGTTTTGTTGGTAGATTCTACCGCGCCATTTGTCTGTAGGCGATAAGGCGAAGAGGTATGATGCTTTTCTTGAACTTTTCAAATAACGCGGCGGATTCAGCCTAAAAAATGGGTTCCATGATCACTGATCAGTTTAGTTGTACCCCGTATCGACAGATGATTTGGCTTTGTATGATTTTGGTTAGTTGCTTGGCATTGAGTACCCGATAGGATTTTGCTTCTACCCACTTCGTGAAATAGTCAATGGCAACTAGAATGAAACAATGCCCCCTATTCTGGATGGGTTAACTTTCCCAATGTTGTCGATTTCGCACGTTGAGAATGGCCAAGGGTGACGTCATGGTGTATAGCATTGAGGGTGGTACATGTTACACAATTGCGAAGATTTCACAATTATGACAATGCCTAACATATTTGCGACAATCTGTTTCCATTGTTGTCTAGTAATATCCTAATCTCATGATCTTAAGGACTAGCATGTGTGCGTTCATGTGCGAACCACTCACTGTCATGGACTTCTTCCATTACTTCAGCTTTCAGATTGTCTACACATAGGAGTAAGACCCCTTGTGCAGTCTTTGTTTTTTTTACAATTGCCCGCCATTTGTTATAACGAATTGGGCAGCTAACATTCGAGTAGCCCGTTTTACAAGAGTGTTAGAGTCAGGAGGGTATTCTCCTGTTTTCTTGTACTTCGAGATTGCTTGATACCATGGTTCATCCTATGCTGTTTCAGTGGTATTTATTGTATTGATATATGTTGGCGACGATCTTTTCTCGACGCATAGCGCATAGCGGCATACGGTCCATGTGGTCAAACATGTTGATAAGAGAAACTAGCTTAGATAGCACATCGGCGAACTGATTTTCATCCCGTGGTAGATGAAAATAGTTGATGTAATCAAAGGATTTTTCTAATTCTTTGATTTTCGCTTGATATGGGGCCAAGCCGTGGCTCTTATTTTTCCAAAAGGTGGTGAGAGAGAAAAGAGATTCATTTTAATATACAAAGGAAACGATTAATTTCCGATTCATCATTAAAGTAATGGCCTAAACATACATCTAATTCATCAGGTTAATACTAATTACGTCATTTAATGGGGAGTCGCTGAAGGGGTTCGTTTATAGGTGAAGGGCGAACACGTACTCCTATCCCGATATTACCTCCTTGATTGAGGCACCATTAACATAACACACATATTTAATTTAAAGTCGTACTCATCTTTTCTAGTGAAGTAGATTTAAACTAAACATTCATTTAATTCATTAAGTCTTATGTTAATTTTATCGTTTGGTTTTTATTTAATAACATATTACAATAATTAAACAATAATATCTAATAAAAAAACGATAAACCAAATAAAGGAAACAAAACAAAGAAAGGAAACAAGGCCTTAGACGTTTGCATGTATCTCGACCGAGACACAGGTCATCTTGAGCGAGACAGTCTGTGTCGAGCGAGATGGTCTTGTGTAGTTTGCAAAGACAATTCATTCGATTTATTGTTTAAGGTCGATATATATTGATGTTAGTTTTATATCTATCGATATTGATAGAATAGGATCAATATTTTACTTAGAGAGATATCGAATTAACTTGAACTTTGCAAGACAAACATTAGTATCGTTCGTGGATCAAAAAACGAATATGAAAGATAAATAAAAGGCTACGTCTTCGATGATTTTTGTTTTCGAAATTGCAATCCCGTAGGAGTTCGAAAGACTGTTTTGAAATTGACTTTGTGACTTCGTTACGAGGTCATTTATCGATCTAAAAGATGTGTTAGAATTGTGGGAAAGTCTAGTGTCTGGATATGTAAGTCAGGTTTGGTCTTCTTTTAGTGTAGGTAGAGTATATTAATGTAAACAGAAACTTGTGCAACGAGAAAAACACAAACAAAGAGACAACTTAATGTCTCGATTTTTGTCTAACTTTAGGAACAATCCTCGGCTCGATTTCTTTGTGTTCTAAGGTGTTTATGGAGGACTTTTAATGGTGTATGGTAGGGATGAACATAAGGTTAAAATTTGGATGAATATTGTGTTTTTGTGATAAGGTTGCTCTTCTTATTGTCAATTTTCTGAATATACTTCCCCTTATTAGCTAGTAAGATAATAGGAAAAGATAATCAAACGATATGAGGGAATAAGAGGGAGATATGGAGTGTATGTAGACAAAGGGGAGGCCGGGTTCGATGGCTGGTACGCATGGCTGAAATGGAGGGTTTGTTAAGGTTTTTGGATGTGTTTTTCTTGAAGAATAAGTAAAGGATATGTAAAATATTGTGTAGGGTTTGGTTAGGAGTCAGTGGATATGAGTTTGGATAGGTAGAGATGGATCAAATGGAGCTCCATGGGGGATGGGTCATTCGCGGCATGGGGGTGTCAAAGGGATTTAAAATGGGCTTGAAAAGGCCAATTGGGACGTGCCCTAGCATGGCATGAGCATAGGGACTCATGCCAAGGCTTGAAAACGAGCTTTTAATGAGGTAACTATTGAGTTCGAAATGGTTATTTCAAACTTCGTTTAGAAAAAAAACAATTAAAACTTCATTTAAAAGAAAAGCAACATGATAAATTGTAAGTTTCTTAAACTCGATATTTAGACATTTCTAATATCATTTTACTAATAGTTTACCCTTAAACTATATAGATCTTATGCATGCATAACATTAAAACAAAGATAAGAAGAAACATTTTTCTTACATTGATTTAAAAGGATTTTGGGCACAAAATAGGACTCCTTCCTACTTTGTTCTTGAGCTTATAATATTAGGAATGCATTTCCAAGTTCTTAGTATAAGAACACTCATTTCGTTGCACCAAGACAAGCCCTTAAACACTCAACTATCGGTTTACAAGTTCAATAGATAAGTACCCTTAAAACAAGTATACAACACTCCAATTACTACTCTAGTAATATGATGTTTACACTCCAACACAAGTTCTATGAAACTTCTAAAGTTTCTAAGTGTATTGTTGTGATTTTAGTGAGATAATGCAAGTGTTTTCTTCTAAGATTAACTAGTGAGTAAACAAGAGGAAATCATCCTCTTATCTACCCACCATAAAACCGGCACCCCCTAGGGAAGGGAGGCCATGCCTCTTCCTTTTTGCCTTATCAAAGTTATAGGGTGGCTATAGGTATTTAGGCTAGGTAATCATTTTGTCTAATCATCATTAGCACAGCATTTAAAGCCTAATCCTTACCCTACCCCATACAACCGGTTTTCCCAACTTAAAATGGGTGTCCATTTTATTTTGTAATTTGTCATTTGTCACACATGTGACATGTGACATGTAACATGTAATTAAGCTTATAAATATACATTTAACTAATTTAAATGCAATTTCATAACAAATAAATTAGACTTAACACTTTAAGTCACATTTTATAATTACATGTAAATAAAATGGGTCATCTCATATTTTGTTAATATAATTTACAACAATTTGTAATTATAATCGACCAATTTCACTTATCTCAAATGATTGATAAACATAATGCATTCTTAGTAATATAACAATTAATCACTAAAATGAATCTTATTTAATCATATTACAATAAGATATATTTCTCACTTACAATTTAAACTTGGTTCAATTTACGGGATTAATTAATCTGTATCGCTATACAATTAATTAATGTATATAATTAGGGGATTGTCCTTTAGGTGTGACCTCCAGGGATCAACTGATCACCACCGTCATACGACAGTAACGTCAAACTCAATTGAGCCAATAGTTACCTATTTTTGTTTACCAGTTGACTATAATATTCATCATCCCTTTGTATTCTTATTATCGAGATTTATATTTTGTGATCGCACTATTGTTGAGGACATTTACTCTAACAATCTCCCACTTGTCCGAGACAAGTGCGCGTCACCAATTATCTTGTCCTATTACAATCTCCTACTCAATGCAAGGTGTCTTATAGGTCGTACACTCATACTTGCATTTGATCATATCAAGAGTGGTTTCCTCCATCTGGAGAGTAACTGTCTGACTGTAATTATCTACCATAGATACCTTCCGAGCATGGCCATGCATTTTCAGCTTACTCCTCCTCGAGTGGCCTTGAGATTTTAAAACAACCCTGACAAGGGGTGGACAATTCCTATCGCACTATTCCCTTTGCATAGCCACATCTCATTATGACCCAAGAGATGCTCATTTGGCCCCAGTTACGAAGGTCGTAGAGCATAAATCAAAGTCACTCTGAAACTGTGCCACCTTAGTTGAACAGTCTTTAGTCAAATAGTTGACTCATAAAGAATACTATAATAGCTCTTGCCACGACCAGGCTACAAGAGTTGCCAGAACTCTATAAGCGGTCACTACCCGACAGATTGTCCCATACAGTCTGTCTATGTGATCAACTGGTCATCCCTAATGACCCTATGGCATTTGAACTTGCCATCAATCGCATCACACTCTAGTCACTAGGAGACGTCACCTCATATAAGCAACTAGGGGTCAATGTTATGTTAATACAGTCCACTTTAATGGGGTTCAAAATTGTCTCTACAACCCATTTGGATATAACAAAGCACAAAACGAGTTTTAGAAACTCAAACGATAAATGTGATTATCATATATGAACAATCAACACAATGTTATTGCTTCATATCATATAATCTAAAGTTTATTTCGTCCATGAAAATTCATGACGATCTTATTAAATGCAATAAAGGCTTGGGTAGTGAATATACCATATATTCATTTATTCCAACCTTGTGAATTGCTTTTTCCTTTCATCCAACGTTATTCCTAATAACATGAATTCATCTAGGTATATGTTTAGATCTCTATCTAGTGTTGGGCTCTTTAACTTGAAAGAAGCTCTCATTTATTATCATGATAACTGATAGGTATTTAGGTGAAAGGATCTACCATTAGCTCCTTGTAAGCCACCTTATCCTCAACATGATGTACTAGGTCTCTATTTGTAGAATTTATAATGATTGACTCTTCAATCATCCTTTTAGTTATTCGCTTCTGTTATAACAAAAATACGCCTAGGATTTCGACAAATCCTTATAAGTTTGGAAATTTGGGTTGTGTAACTTTTACCACATATCCAAATTTTCTCTACCAAACTCAAGAATGAATCCCTAGTTCTCCTTGAGAACTCTACGGATGTTCTGGTAGACTATCCAATGACACTCATGTGGATTGATTTGTTATTGGCTTGTAATGCTCCCAGCATACAATACATTTAGGTTCGTGCATGTAATGGTATACATGATAGGCCTAATGGCGGAAACATTAGTATTCATGTGATCAACAACTCTAAGGTTCAGTGGATGACTATGACCCTTTCATAGTGATCCCACTTTCATCAATATGAAATAACCTATTTATCTTGTTGAAATAGATAAAGGATCTTATCGATATAAGACACTTTTCTAAATGGCAAGCTAAAGTCTTCTATTCCATAATAGATTTTGATTTTAGTGTACACGTTGCCCCTTTTTAATTCAATCAATAAAGTCCAACCATTTCTTTCAAAAAGGTAATGTGAATGCGTCACTTACAATGAGTGATACGTCATTCACGTGGAAGACAATTTCTCCCACTGAACTTCATGTCTTTACATGACTTTAACTACCACTTATCATCATGTCTATACATGATTTTAACTCCCACTGAACTTCATGTCTATACATGACCTTTCGACAATTCGAGTGAAAATCTTCTTATATCTCATAATATAAAAGATCATAATAACCTCTAGGTAGATACCAAGTGAAAATCTTCTTATATCTTATAATATAAAAGATCATTATAACCTCTAGGTAGATACCTTAGGCGTGTGTCATGTACACATCCTATTCCAAATCCCTATTTGGACATGTGGTTATGTTGTGTATCTAGCACACGTCTACTATGAGTTATTTTATTGGTGATATGGATCTAAGCATATTTACGCATTAACTCAGCTTTTGCAGACATTTCCATGTCTATCCATGCAACCATAATTGGACACCTCCAATTAAAACATCTTCATGTCTATAGAATGATTTATTGGACAACTTCAATTATATCATCCCATTGCATAGATTCCATTTAGTTTCGTCTACAGAATGATTTATTGGACAACTCCAATTATATCATTCCATTGCATAAATTCCAATTAGTTTCATAAGTCTCTTATGTTAGAAAATCGAATTTAAAATCTATTGTAAGTGCTTCCACTACATAGATCATAATCTTATTATATCAAGAACATTTTCTTTTGATATCCTCACTAGTCTTGAGTCTAACTTAAGATCACTTTCTTTTGGTTTCCTCACTAGTTCCTAACTAGTTTTACGTTGTGGCTTATTTTCTCCCACTCTATCTTTAGAAAAAATACAACTATTTTCTTTAAAGATAGCCTTATGAGCCACAAACAATTTTGTACTCATACTTTTGTGGAAGGTAGATGTAACACAACATGATCTTAAGTGATCTAATGAAGACTTTATTGTAAAGACATTGAATCTTAGCTTCGAGATATACTAGTTCTATAAGCTAAAGAGGTAGACTCATATTCAAGTCAATTAGAATATTTATAAGTGGTGTGGCCAATTGGTTTGGTAAACTCCCTATTTTGAGTTCAATAACTCAATTTCGACTTAGCCATTGATCTTTCAAAGTGAGAATCGAATTCTTAGTCTTTTATTATAATGATCCAATCATCATAATACTTATATGATCAATTTGAGTCGATATAATTTATGTTATTAGTGCAAGTAGAGTATAATGACAAGTTTTAGAATGAAAAAGTTTCCTTAAACCGAGTGACTTGGGTTGAAAACCAAATCACTATTATCCAATTACAACCAAATGTTAGTAAAAGGAAATAAACAAATTTCCATTGTCAAACAAGGAAATAAAGAGTTTCTAAAAATTTGTCACAAAATACAACCCAATAAAGAAGACAACAAAAAATAAGTCCAAGCTTCCAAATGTCTTCATCCATGGGTGGCTACCTTAGCTTCCCTTGAAGAGCCTCTTTAGGCTTGCTTGTCCTTGCCTTTTTCTTTGCTTGGGTGCCCTAATTACAATTAAAAAGGGTAAGAAGCACAACTTGTATCTATATACCAAAGTAGAGATCATAAGATAAAGGATAAGGATGAAAATTTACCAACGGAAACAATTTTTCCGGCTTTGATATCTCCTAGATATTTGGGCAATTCCTTTTCACATGCCCTATGCCATTACAATAATGGCACTTGTCCTCGGTTGAGGCACCTTTCTTAGGCTTGGGTGAGCTATACTCAATAGCTTTTCCCTTGCCTTTGTAGGTGAAGGGCTTCTGCCCTTTGCTTGCACCTTTCTTGAACTTTCCTTTGCTCTTGTTATTGATGTGAAGTACATCCTTGGTGGTGCTAACATTTAGCCCCATGTCTCTCTTCACTTGCACAAGCATTTTGTGCAACTCGTGAAGAGAGGTTTGCATATTTTGCATATTGTAGTTTACCCTAAACTGCACATATGCTTTGATTTTTCCCAAGAAGTGTAGTACACGGTCAATAACGAGTTGTTCGGGAATGTCAACCCATTGCAATTTAAGTGTCTCGACATGCTCAATCAATTTGAGTACATGAGGGCTAACCTTTTGGCCCATTATAAGATTCATTTCGAAAAACGCGGAAGCCGTCTCATATTGAATGATTCTAGGAGCTTGTGAAAACATGGTCACAAGCTTGGCATAGATCTTATAGGCCGTGCTCATCTTTATGGCACTCCTTTGGAGATCGGCCTGCATAGAGAAAGATCAAAACATTTTGATTGCGGCGGCTTCCTTTTGGTAAGCCTCATAGGCTCGCCTTGCGGCGGCGGTTGACCTTTCATTAGGTGTTTCGGGAGAGGCTTCGGTAAGGTAACGAAGCTTGTCGTCACCTTCCGCGGCCAAGCGGAGTTGCGCATCCCAATCGGCAAAATTTGCGCCATTCTTTTCTAACTTGCATCGAGAAGCCATGAAACGTTTGTGCGAGTCGGAGCGTTGGACTTTTGAGTTGCCATTGCGAATAAATAATATTAACTACAAAAACAGACATAAAGGAAATGTCAACATTTATCATTTAAAATTCTTGTAAACATTTTAAAACAAATTTTAACATTTAAATAGTGACTTCTACCCAACTATTATAAATGATTCCGAGATCCAAATCCATGTCAACTTGGGCACGGTGAGCTGATTCATCCCTTATTAACATAATTCGGTGGATTAACTCTTTAATCGATTCTACATTAGAACTCTCGGTCGATAATATTACTTTAATATTTATCTTAAGCCCGGAACACATGCGGCTACGGTCGCGAATACTTCCGTTGAGCTCAATCCAAATTTCGAAATAATAACCTTTATTACCCCCACTTACCCAACGTAACAAGTTTAGCACCCCAGTGAGTCGAGCCTACTTCCTTGCGAAATTGGGATTCATGGGTTCTATATTTGGTAAGGCTTGATCTCAATTATTTATTATGAGAGGTCATGTCAATTTATTATCTATCTCGTTTAAGTGAACTAAATTAATGAATTAACGATAATTTTAATTGACACGGTCGAATACTCGATAAAATATGCATGTCATGTTATGGCGATTTGGCAATGCATGCAAAACATATTAAATAAATGCAAGCATAAAAGTAAAACTCCTAGTATGGCCTTTCCTAGAATAAAAAATCATATAATCTATTACAAATTCGGAAACCAACTCCTTTGGTCCCTTGAACTTCATAAGCACGCCTCCCAAGGTCACCGTCTCTCTCGGAACTCCTTTTCGAATAGCACAGTCTTTGGGAAACTCCGGTATTACAAATAATTATAAAATATATATAATAAAATTACAATAATTTCCTATTATACATTTTTAAAATAAAATAATAAAATAAAAGTGATACGAGATCACAACAAATTACAACCGAATCAATATTCCCTTACATTCCGGACAATATCGATTAAAACTAAGGCCATACAAGGAATAAATTACATAATTCCAAATTACATAAACCAAAATATGACATTCTTAATAAATATGCAGCATAATAATATGTATAAAACATGCTCATTTTAGATGCCAAATCGCCCTATTTTACGGTTTATATCGTATATAACCCGGTTTTACGGAACTGCGTGATAATAACATTTTAAAATCACCAAACAATAATTAAATCATATTTAAGTCCAAGTTAATTATCCCAACTGATTTAGGACTCAAAAATTAGTCATCACTCAATTTTTGACAATAATTCAACTTGTTGTTATATAATTGCTCATAATTAGACTTTAAAATCATATTTTAATCAAATAAATCCAAATTTATTGACAATAATTTCAAAATTTGAATTTTAAATTTTTTTACATTCTGGAACATTTCCATGACACTCATAATGTCAATAATCATGGTTAAAAATTTCGAATCGTTTTTGAAAAAACTCGGTTGCGCTTCATCGATTTTATCAAATAAAATACATAAAGCATGTGAAAATTAATCAAAATACATTTTTAAAACTAGATCTGAAATTTGGGACATTTAAGAAACCAGGAACAATTTTTTCTTAACATAAAATTTATTTTAGCTATATTTGCTAAATAAGTCACTATTTATGCCATTTTTACATTAAAAATTCATAAATCATGATAGAGAAATCATATAAGTCTGAACTTTTCCACTCTAACAGGAAAACATGCATGTGACAACATACTAAAATATTATGGTCAGATTCGAAGCGGAAGTAGTTTTAACCATTTAACCTTTATTTATTCCATTTTATCATATAAAAATCATAAATCATACGAAATAAATCCACTTCACACGATATTTTACATACAGTAGGTAAAATGCATGTGTGATATTGTATAACAACGTTAAGGTCAGAAGATAAGTCTAACTATTTTTAGCATTTTAAACATCATTTTACTCATTAAAATGTAATAAAAACACTAAAAATCATATTTGATCACTATAAATTTCCATAAATCATCAAAATGACCTAAAATCATATTAGGACCAGAATATATTGACATAAAAATAACTTTGTGATTTTATCTTATAAAACACAAATTACTAGTTTTCATTAAGTTACAATGACTCGAAAAAACTATAAATCGGTTATGCATGCAACAACCAAAGCTCTTGTTACCGCGTGTAAGTTTCTTAAACTCGATATTTAGACATTTCTAATAACATTTTACTAATAGTTTATCCTTCAACTATATAGATCTTATGCATGCATAACATTAAAACAAAGATAAGAAGAAACATTTTGGGCACAAAATAGGACTTTTTCCTACTTTGTTCTTGAGCTTATAATATTAGGAAATGAATTTCCAAGTTCTTAGTATAAGAACACTCCTTTCGTTGCACCAAGACAAGCCCTTAAACACTCAACTATCGGCTTACAAGTTCAATAGATAAGTACCCTTAAAACTAGTGTACAACACTCCAATTACTACTCTAGTACTATGATGTTTATACTCCAACACAAGTTCTATAAAACTTCTAACGTTTCTAAGTGTATTGTTGTGATTTTAGTGAGATAATGCAAGTGTTTTCTTCTAAGATTAACTAGTGAGTAAACAAGAGGAAAACATCCTCTTATCTACCCACCATAAAACCGGCACCCCCTAGGGAAGGGAGGGCATGCCTCTTCCTTTTTGCCTTATCAAAGTTATAGGGTGGCTATAGGTATTTAGGCCAGGTAATCATTTTGTCTAATCATTATTAGCATAACATTTAAAGCCTAATCCTTACCCTACACCATATAACCGGTTTTCCCAACTTAAAATGGGTGTCCATTTTATTTTGTAATTTGTCATTTGTCACACATGTGACATGTGACATGTAACATGTAATTAAGCTTATAAATATACATTTAACTAATTTAAATGCAATTTCATAACAAATAAATTAGACTTAACATTTTAAGTCACATTTTATAATTACATGTAAATAAAATGGGTCATCTCATATTTGGTTAATATAATTTACAACAATTTGTAATTATAATCGACCAACTTCACTTATCTCAAATGTTTGATAAACATAATGCATTCTTAGTAATATAACAATTAATCACTAAAATGAATCTTATTTAATCATATTACAATAAGATATATTTCTCACTTATAATTTAAACTTGGTTCAGTTTAAAAGATTAATTAATCTGTATCGCTATACAATTAATTAATGTATATGATTAGGGGATTGTCCTTTAGGTGTGACCTCAAGGGATCAACTGATCACCACCGTCATACGACAGTAACGTCAAACTCAATTGAGTCAATCGTTACCTATTTATGCTGCCCAGTTGACTATAATATTCATCGTCCCTTTGTATTCTTATCATCGAGATTTATATTTTGTGATCGCACTATTGTTGAGGACATTTACTCCAACATAAATCATGTTACATAAAATCGATGTAAAAAAGTCGGGTTTAATAAAACTTCATAATTCAACCGAAATGTTATTTGAAAATATTTTGAAAATTCTTTTAAAACGAAACGTTAAACAAGCTTCTTCAAATAAAATAAACCAATCGGGTTTTAATTAAATTAATACGAACTTTTGAATTTAATTACAAAAGGATTCTCTTTCAAATAAAACTTCTTTTTAAAATAAAAAATCTAAATTTACTTCGTAAATGATCTCCAATAAGTTGACGGTGTTAAGACGATATTACATGTTGTCCTATTATAATCGGGTGTTGGGCGAGAGTCTTATAAACTCGAATATCAATAGATACAGGTTTGTACAAAGATTGAGTATTTAAGTGTTATTGTCTTGAAAATATGAATTGTTGAATGTTGAATGAGTTGTTGGTGGATCACATGTTGTTGGGTGTTAGGTGTTAGATGTTGGAATTATGCTGTTAATCGACCCTCTTTGTGTTATTGAAGTCATTAATACTTGTTAAATTATCTTTCTTGATGTGAATCATATACCAGTGATAGTGTACATGTGGGTTTTGGATTTAGATATGGCAAGACTTGTGTATGAATCAATTTTGGGGAACAATGGTTGAGTTTCATGCAAGATAGTGTTGTCACTGCAGCTGTCCCGCTTAGGAAACACTTGTCCCACTGGGGAAAGGACCCGTCCCGCTCGGGACCCATTTTTACCTTTTGTATCGCTCAGGACAAAAATTCAACGCTCGGGAAAGTCATGTTTTCTTGCACTGACCCTGTTTCGTAGAATGGCAATATCTTCTTCGTTTCTTACTTTGTTTGTACTTGAGACCTACCGTTGGAACCATAATAGGATACACTATCACCTCCATTTGTAATTTAATGATTATCATCTCTAGAAATCTAAATATGACTGTTTAACATTGATCGTTGTTTCCGATGGTTTCCAAACACGTTTTGGGATGGAATTTATGTTTCTTATTTCCTATGCTTCTTGAACCTTGTCTAACGATTACGTATCATGTATTTACCCTTGTTTATTATTGGTATATCTATATTATGTCTCATTCACGTGTTTAATGATGGATTTGGATGTTTAACCTGCATGTATTTCATGTATACGTTGAGAAGTCGGTTGAGTCGTGTTTCTTGGATGATGTTGAACTCTCTTTTCCCTTTTGTACCCTAATACATGTTGAACATTGAGTCGAAACAATGGGGTACATTCTCTTGTGCATATGGATATGCTAGTGGGAATATGATGACGTTGTTTGGAGGCAAACATGTAGCGTTGATCGACTCGGCCGTCAAATGTCGTATTCTTGCGAGGTGCTGTCATTGCATGTAGCATACCTACTTGGTTTATCTTGACCTCCTCTTCCGTATCGATAAGACAGATTTGGATGCTTGAACGCTTTCCGCCTCATCCGTTGCTGCACTGCCGAATTTGAGTACTCGGCTTTGGTTATATCGTCCAAGTCTTGGATGTGGCACGCCTTACCACATGTCGAATCGAGAAACTCCTTATCTCGAGAGTCTGACCAGGTTTAGACTAGGACCGTATTATTATCGTAGTCCTACTGGAAGGAATAGAGTCATGAGTACACTACGCCAAATAATAGCATCAACAACGGGTATATATGGTCGAATATTGTTTTTATCAAAAACACGGAACCATTATTAAAGCGACATTTGTAGATTTTGAAACAACGAACATAAGCCGTTGTTAAATGTTACCACGGTTCGCATACACCTTTATAAAACACAACACAACGAGATGAAGTCGTTATCTTATTTAGACCAAAAAACAGACAAAAATCGTTATAAAATATTAAAAACGGGTCAAAAGTCGTGTTCACATTTCAAAAGTGGTGATAGGAAACGTGGTTATGTTTCCGGTTCTAGCCTTCAGTGACACCATTTCATGCAAGGTTTTCAGCGTGACAGATTCATAATACGAACGATTATAATCTCGTGGCGTGACAGCATCAAAAGTAGGTGGCTTATAATAGATTTCGGTTTCATCTCTTTGGAGCTACCAGTTTTTTAAATAAAAAAGAAAACAAAGAACTAAAATTAGACGAGACGTCATATATAACTTAATTAACGAAAAAATATAAATTAGAAACTCACAACCGACTATTTCAAATTATTAATACCTCTTTATTTTGGCTTTGGGTGTTGGCATGTTCTCTGCCTACTAAGAAATAGTAAGTGACCCTTGTTAAAGTACTTACTATTGTTTAATATTCGTAACCTAATAAACCTAATAATTTGACAACTTTAGAATATCTACGTCATATTCCCCTTCTGCAACATGAATGTGACTGTCATGCTATTGAACAAAAGAACCTACAATGTCTCGCAATGTCGTGACCTCGCCAGTAGGAAATGGTACTTTTAGCTTAGCAATCATGTCCTTATATAGACGTTGCACTTCCACTTTCCTACATTTGTCATTCAAAGGTCTGCCATAAACCGTAACGGGTTTAACCTTGTCATGACCGAACACATATCCCCTGGAAACAACAATCTTTTGCCCCTCATTATTACTTAAGGAAATTTTACATGGGTGCCTGCTAACGCTTTTAAACACATTTTTAATTAAATAGTATATATACATGCATGTACTACCTTAAATAAATGTAATTACTAAGCGAAGTGTATTAATTGAATAATTATAAAGTAGCAGCTACCTCGTCAAAAGGCGCAACTGTCTTCATTGGTGAATTGAAGAACGTTCCCTCATCGTCTCATTTGTCATTATCGGTGATTTGAAGTACGTTTGATCATCAACCACCTTAGTGATGGCCTTGCCTGGGGCATCATTCTCGTATCCCGTACCCTTCTCCTTTGGCATGTCCTTCTTAGCTTTATCCTTGGCTTCCCCCTCGCTTATCGCTTCCTTCTCCTTTACCATGTCCTTCACGGCTTCATCTTCAGTTTCCTTCTCGACATATACCATTTATATATATAACATGTTTGTCTTTTTTTTTTTACAAATGATATAACAAATTATATATAATACACACACACAAGCACGCACGCGCACACACTTATATATATAGATAGATAGGAGAGGAGATAAGTAGAGATAGAGAGAGAGATAGTGAGATAGAGATATAGTATATATATTAGTAATATAGAGCCCTATAGATACCGGAAGCAACGATTCCCTTGCCCTCATCTTCCTCCTCCTTCTCCGCTTCCTTTATGATTTCCCGAACCATGATCAACTCTACTTCAGATGGCTTCTCCCCTGTTTCCACCATTCTCATTATCAAGTTCGCCATTTTCTTTAACTGCGTAGTAGAAAAAACTATGGTTTGAGTAATTTAATTTAATATAGTGAGTTTTTAAATTATGGTGAATATAAGCCAGAATCTAAAATTGCCTTCTCGGAATCATCACCACCCTTCATCCTTCGAGTCTTCCCACAATACCTACTAATACCAACATGAGCCGATACCCCTCTCACACGACCTGGATGTTCTGGTCTGCCGATTGCCCTTTTAAGAATGTCATCACACCCTTTTCAATTTTTCTAAAATTATGGTGAATATAAGCCAATATCTAAAATTCCAAATTATGGTGAATATAAGCCAGTATCTAAAATTCCATTTTTCTTCATCGACCTCTTTCAAACACAAGCTCTACAATGAAAACACCATAAATAAATATAACTATACTCGAGATTCTGACTTACTGCCACTGCGAGGAGTGACATGCATTTTAAGCAAGTTAAAATAATTTAAACTTACAGTTCTCTCTTTAAAACCCTTATCATAGTCAGTTTCTTTCACACTACCATCCTAAGGAGTGTGACCGGCCAACCAAGACTCCTAACTGGTGAACTTAACCTCATGTATATTCATTGTATATAATAAAACCCTATGAACATATATATATATATATATATATATATATATATATATATATATATATATATATATATATAGGGGCGGGTTCCTGTGCGAACTATAGTTCCGTACGAACTTACGAACTAACTTTTACCACTGTCAGTTACACTCTATTATAAACAAACCCCAATATAATCTCACCTTATCTCCCCAAATCATTAAACTACCACCAACTCACTCAACATATACTCCCTGCCGGACCAACCACTACCTTCATCCACTCAGAAACCACCGTCGGAAACGCCGGAGACGTCACCTCACATCACCCAACTTCATCCCCGTCGAGTACCAACAACCATATTATCCCTAACCTTTCGACTTTCTATATACTTCTCTCTCGACGATGCTCCGACGCCGGCAACCGAATATCAGTATATTTCTTCTCGTGCAACGCCATTGCTCCGGCGACTCATTCCATCACACGCTTGCCGTCGATTAGTCCTCTTTCAATGGCATCTTCCTTCCCCAACGAGCTACTTAGTTTAAAGTTCTAAAAGTTGTGATTTTAATTGCAGATCTACTACAAACGAAGTAGTAATTCGAAAATTTAGTTGTAATAACAACCTATTTAGTAAATTTAGAGTCGTTTTATGTTTCTACTGGCCAAATAATAGTCTACTAGAGGTGGCTAAGGGTAATAGGCGAGGATGATGTGGTGCTTGTGGGTGGTTCTGAGTGGCTCGGAATGGTGGCAATATGGGGGAGTAAATGCATCGAGTTTTATGTGGCTGTCAGGGCTGATTGCGGGAATGGAGCTGTCGTGGTGGTGGTGCTGGAAGTAGGTGTGGGGGTGGTGGTAGCTAGGTGGTGGTCGTAGTTGATCTTTAGATAGTGGATACATAAAATAAAAACCCGATACAAAATGTATTACAACTGGATACGTGTATCTAGTAGTAATTTCATGTGTATCGTATCATGTGTATTTGTTGTATTGATAATTTTTAAGACGCCTTCCATGATTTATTTTTCAACTTGCTATATGTTCACCCTTTATCCATCTTTGTGAATCCTAGATAAATAAGATTCTGGATTTGATATATTGGTGCAAAGCTTAACCGTTCATTTTACAATTAGTATTCTTCATACATAAGTATTTTAACCTTCTCAATTAGTGTTCTATAAAGGGAGTTAATCATGCTCTTGAATTAAATTTCAATTTGAATTTGTGTAGTATAACATGTCATGGAATCGTTAAGTTTGTGTTAGTAATTTGGGGTAATGAGTTGTTTTGCCAAAGATACATTTGAAGGCATTGAATTTGATCCATTGGCAAATTTAGTGGATACTTTACTCAAAAATCTATCTAAAGTTACACAAATTGGGTGTATCTAATATCTAGCAAAGGTAAAAGAGTGTCTATCTAACTAAAGGTATGTATCTAGAAATTTAAAGAAGTGTATCTAGTCAGTTATAAGTATGTATCTAGTAACTTAAATAAATGTATCTAGCTATCTAAAGATATGCAACTAGAAACTTAAATGAGTGTATCTAACTTAGAATTACATAAGATTAAGAGTTACATAAGAGTAACACCAACATGAAACTTAGAGTTTCATAATATATAGCTCAAATAATGGAAAAGACGTCACCGAAAATAATTTGAGAGGAATAATTATGTATAAATGTTGACTTATCATAACTTAAAGGAGTTTATCTAGCTAGTTAGACATATGTATCTAGCGGTTTAAAGGAGTGTATCTAACTAGCTACAGAATGTATCTAGCAGCTTAAGAAAGTGTATCTAGCTAGTTAGAGATATGTATCTAGTAATTTAAAGAAGTGTATCTAGCTAAGTAAAGTTATGTATCTAGTAACTTAAAGGAGTGTATCTAGCAAGCTGAAGTTATATATCTAGTAACTTACAAGACTGTATCTAGCAACTTAAAAAAGTGTATCTAGCAAGTTGAAGATATGTATCTAGTAACTTACAAGAGTGTATCTAGCAAACTAAATGTATTTATCTAGTAACTTAAATGAGTGTATCTAGCAATTTAAAGGTATGTATCTAGTTCTTAAAAGAGTGTATCTAGCAAGCTAAAAATATGTATCTAGTAACTTAAACGAGTGTATCCAGCAACTTAAAGGTATGTATCTAGTAACTTAAAAGAGTGTATCCGGCAAGCTAAAAGTGTGTATCTAGTAACTTAAAGAAGTGTATCCATCAAGCTAAAATTGTGTATCTAGTAACTTAAATACAATTTCACATACCTTTCGATATTAAAGCGCATGTCTAACAAAGCTCCTTGAAAAGGTTCATTGTGAGTTTCATTGTGTTGGAAAATCATAGTTAGTATACTTAGAAGTTTTTTAGGGAAAATAACGTAGTTTTTGAAGAGGATTAAGGGACGTATTTGTCAAAAATTCGGCAAAAATGGGCACAACTCAAACAAATATCAATTCTTATACCGCCTTACTCAATGACCTTGTCACAAAATATTGGTACATACGGATGAAGCCATTGACAAAATTAAATAGGAGACATTTAATGATGTCAAATTCATTGATACACTCACACATTCAAATAAAATATAAAAAAACATAGGAAAATTTATAATAAGAGTAAGCAAATGCAACATTAGAGTAAATTTTAATTCCAGATACACCCGGTATTATTAATGAATACACAAGACGATTTGTGTATCCAATAGTAATACTATGTGTTTCCGGGCAGATATTTTGTGTATCCAGTGCTCCACCAAGCAAGCGATGTACCGTCGCCGTCTCCACCACCACTGACCATGACACTAATTAGCACCACCACCTCCACACTCACAGTTTGCGTATACACCACCACCTTTAACTACCACCACCATTCAACATCCAATCACCACCAGCACCTTCTTTCGGCCGCCTACTTACCCCCACGACCACCGCCACGAAACTCTGGACTAGCACCACACCCAACGTCATCTATGGACTATGGCCAGTCACACACTACTACGCCTCTTCATCGCTTAATTACTGCACCACCGCCATTCCCGATACCACCACCACCACCACCACCACCAGAAAATACCATGTACCACCGCAGCTCGACCTTGCCAAACCAACGTCCGGCCATCCGTTTATTTGCCTTATCACCTTAATTAGATCTCTTTTTTATTCAAATTTAAATCATAGATCTAAGAAAATGAAGGAGATTTTAGAACAACTAGCTGCAATACAGACCATGTCCGTGAATTGAGAGTCAACAATATTCGATTATGGACGAAAACGACTCTAAATATGGTAGTATGCGGCCACCGGGATGACGACGAGGTAAAACAAAGAGGACAAAGAAAAAGGAAACAGAGGTGTGCTGCCAACCGTCGTCGAAGAGATAGGCGATGAAAAAGTTCGGGTGGTTACTCGCCGGAGAAGTTGTTGCCGGAGTTTTGGCGTGAATCCGATGGTGTGCTGGTGGTGCATAAGGATGAAGGAGGTTAGTGCAGCTTGGGTTTTGGGCTTGGGAAGGAGAGGGGATATAAGAGTATTACGGGTTTAGTAGTAGCATTTGATCTTATTTAAGCCAAGGGTGAGGATGAGTTCGTAAGTTTGCACAGGAGCCTGATTCTATATATATATATATATATATATATATATATATATAGTTAGTTAGGTTCAGATAAGTCCCTTCATTTAGGTGAGTCCCTAAGACCTAATCTAAGCCATTAGATTTTACAAGAGATGGAGGGATGAGATTAAAAGCATTAATGCACTCATCTACTACTAACTAATGATAATTTGAATTTTTGAAATTGTAGAACTATTTTTTGTAACTTTATAACAATTTTATGTAACTTTAGTGTTTTACGAATGTAACTTCAACCCTTAAAAGTGTAACTTTATACAAATTTAGTCATTTATGTGTGTAACTTCAGCCCTTAATGGTGTAACTTTATGCTAATATAATTAATTTTATATATTAATTTGAATTTATGTAATTTTAAGAAATAATATATGTAAGTTTACTCATTTACGAGTGTAACTTCAGTATTTTACGAGCGTAACTTTAGTTTTTTAAGGTCATTTTTAATACAAAAATTTGAAATTATGTTAAAAAATTTGAAATTATGTAGTAATTTTAGTGTAACTTTAGTCCAATTTAATGTAAATTTAGCCAAACATTATGTAACTTTAGGCCAATTTTTTGTAGCTTTAGTCAAATTTAGGTAGCTTTAATTCAATCTTATGTAAGTTTAGCCAAATTTATTGTAACTTTTGTCCAATTTTATGTAACTTTTAATTATTACGAACTATAAATTTAATCCAAGAAAGCCTCTCACCACCACCATCATCACTGTAAAATCACCACCACCACCTTCAACACATCTTACCACGCACCCCCTAACCACCACGACCCCCATCACCGCGAGGCCACCCACATCCACGCATCATCCGTCTCAACTGCCACCCCAACACCCACCAAACCAACAGCCCCATCCGACCGCCTCCTCTTTAACCAGCCGCTACCTCCACCTCCTCCTCTCGTCACCAACAACCCCCACCAGATCTGAAAAGAGGTCGCATAAACCACCAACAGAAACAGAGAGAGGAGAGGGAGATGCGGCAACGATGGCGAGTGGAGAGGCGGCGATTGAGGAAAGGCCGAGGGCCAACGCGTGGGAGGCCGAGTGGGTGGTACGAGGTCGTGGTGACGAGAGGCGGCGAGTGGAGAAGAAGTGAGGCCACGGAAAAAGGGAGGCCGAGAGAGAAGGCGGCGTATGGAGGAAATCGGCGGAAAGAAGGGGTAGTGGTGCGCGGCGAGGTGGGGCGGCGAGTGGAGAAGGACGAAAAGTGGAAGGAAATTGTAGTCGGCGGCATAGGTAGGCGGCGGTGCGTGGGTGGCGGCAGTGCGTGGGTGGCGGCGGCGGTTTGAGAGAAGTAGAGAGAGAAGTGGGTAGAGAGAGAGGGTTTAGGTTTTCTGATTAGGGTTTGGGAGTATTTATACTAGCTTTTCATTTTTTGTTTTAATCTTAACCATTCATTTATTTGATCTAATGGTCTAGATTAGGACTCATGGATTCACCTAAGAAAGGTGGACTTATGTGATCCTATTTCTATATATATATATATATATATATATATATATATATATATATAACATTACAATAAAAAACCAAACATTAATTAATACTTACAAGTCTTTGATTTCATCTATAACCACCACGGGATCCGTAAAAGACGGGATTTTTCTATGAAATGTTCGCCTTGTTCTTCTTACTCATTCCTTCAAAGGAATTACATAAATTCAGTATATTTCTTTACATATAAGCGGAATTACTAATTAAAGTAATCCCAATGAGCCTTAGATAAATTACATTAAACTTTGCTGACTCCCTAAAGCGATATAATTTTTCCAATCTCTCTAAGTTATATTTGGATACTTTTTTGTTGGTGGTTCCATGTTATACTCCCCAGTCTCCTTGTTGATTAACTGCTTCTTAGCAATCAGCACCTTCCATGTTCTAAAGGATTACGCACATTTTTTCTTGATATGTTTCCCACTCTCTCGGGGGACAACTTAAGTTGCTTGCATGTATAAAACAGATAAGAGCATATTTGGCTATGTTTCGGCTAATAGCACGCGCGCGCGCGCACACACACGCACAAACACACACACACACACACACACACTCACATACTCACTGATATATATATATATATATATATATATATATATATATATATATATATATATATATATAGAGTTAAGATCCGGTGCAAACGACCACTCGGTGCAAAACGTGGAAACGACCTTACAAATATCACACGCTCGCCACTTTCTCACAACCAAAATTCTTTTATTTAATTCCCCCAAACCATATCCCTCTGCAAACCTAAACACCACCAATCTACAACCCAAAATTCCCCCATCACTGTTCATCACCTATCACAGCAACATACATGTCGTCACCGACGACGACGATCGCCATCGACGTCATGTCAACGTGCCATGTCAACGTCTCCGGCGACAATGGCCAACAACTTCGATGAATTGTCGCATTATGCCGACGCAACTCCATCATCACCATCACATATCGTCGATCATGGATTCCATTATCTCCCTCTTTTAGTCTCTGTCTTCCCTTTTGACTCATTCGTTTCCATTTCGCCAGCGACAAGATCAGACTTCACTTTTTAGTCAGACAACGACACTTGCCGACGAGAATGCTCGACACCCCTTCAACGAATCGTCGTCGATGGAGGAACTTCCTGCATCTTTTGTAACTCCGCTATTAAGATAATACAAATATACCACAACCCCATCCTTTATTACGCATATAAAAAATTTGTGTACCTGGAGTCTAATTTGATGTATCTCGAACAATTTTTAATGTACCTAGTAATTAATTTCATGTATCTATGTTAAGATACATTAAATCAGTGGTTAGGTACATAAAACAATTGTGTAGATACGTTGAAATCGGCTGGTAAACCAGAAACAATAACCAAATTTGAGGAAGTGAGGTAGTCGTCGCCGGCTACTTGCCATATGCAATTTATCAATTCGGACAAAGATTACCCGTTCGATTCCATCGGCCTTGCATCACAAAATCTCATCAACCACCATTAGCAGTGGCTTGAGCGGAGGCTATGGATAGTTCGATGGAACAGTGATAGGAGTGACGACCGGAGCTCCGATGATATCAAGAAAATAGAGGGGAATATGGAGGACAATAAAGGGGAAACATCGGCGTCGGTGACGGAGACCCATAAATATAACTCGTGGGTTGTTGTTGTTGTTTAGGTTGATGACAAAAAGGGAGCACCGTTGACGACATTCCACGTGGTGGCGGCATCTAGTTTTGGCAGCATCTAGTCGTGGCGGTGTTTGACGGTGGTGGTGGTGATGGAATGTCATTATGCTAAGGCTGAGGGAGAGGAAAATGTTAAGTTTGGGTTTTGCTATTGAGATACTGTATTCGCGCGAGTCAAATTGGTCTTATTTGTTTGTTCAACTAGTTTGTTTCCACTTTTTGCACCGAGTGGTCGTTTCCACCGGATCATAAATATATATATATATATATATATATATATATACACATAGAAATAGGATCACATAAGTCCACCTTTCTTAGGTAAGTCCATGAGTCCTAATCTAGACCATTAGATCAAATAAATGAATGGTTAAGATTAAATCAAAATATTAAAAGCTAATATAAATACTCCCAAACCCACCCAAACCATAATCAGAAAACCTAAACCCCATGTCTCTCTACCCACTTCTCTCTCTACTTCTCTCAAACCGTCGCCACCCACGCACCGCCGCCTACCCTTACACCGCCGCCTACCCACGCCGCCGACTACAATTTTATTCCACTTCTCTTCCATCTCCACTCGCCGCCCACCTCGTCGCCACTACCCCCTCTTTCCGCCTTTTTCCTCCAGACGCCACCTTCTCTCTCGGCCTCCCTGTTTCCGCGGCCTCCCTTCCTCTCCACTCGCCGCCTCTCGTCTCCACGACCTCGCACCACCCACTCGGTCTCCCACACGTTGGCCCTCGACCTCCCTCTGCCTCTCCCCTATCGCCATCCTTGCCGCCTCCCCCACTCCTCTCTCTGTTTTTTGTCGGTGGTTTATGCGACCTCTTTTTAGATCTGGTTTATGCGACCACTTTTCAGATCTGGTGAGGGTTGTTGGTGACGAGAGGAGGAGGTGGAGGTAGCGGCTGGTTAGAAAGGAAGGGTCGGATGGGGCTGTTGGTTTGGTGGGTGTTGGGTGCTGGTGGTGGAGGTTAGACAGTGATGATGGTGGTGGTGGGAGGCCTTCTTGGACTAAAGTTATACTTCGTAATAACTTAAAAGTTACATAAAATTGGACAAAAGTTACATTAAGTTTGGCTAAAATTACATAAGATTGAATTAAAGCTACATAAATTTGACTAAAGTTACAAAAAATTGGCATAAAGTTACATAAAATTTGGCTAAATTTACATTAAATTGGACTAAAGTTACATAAAATTTGACTAAAGTTACTAAAAAATTCATAAATTTACATTAATATGTTCAAAGTCACATTATATAACATAATTTCAAATTTTTGTAGTAAAAATGGCCTTAAAAAACTAAAGTTACGCTCACAAAATACTGAAGTTACACTCGTAAATGAGTGAAGTTACATATATTATTTCTTAAAATTACATAAATTCAAATTAATATATAAAATTAATTATATTAGCATAAAGTTAGGCCCTGTTCTTTCGGACTTATTTTCAGCTATTTCAGTTCAGTTCAACTCAATTCAGCTCTATTCAGTTCAGTTCAGCTTAATTCAGCTCAGCTCATCTCAATTCAGTTCTGTTCAGCTTAGTTCAGTTCAGTTCAACTCAATTCAGTTCAATTCAGTTCAGTTCAATTCAGTTCAGCTCCATTAAGTTCACCTCAGCTCTAATAAATTATTATTATTATTATTATTATTTTTTTTTTTTTTTTTTTTCAAGAAGTGATATTTCCCATATATTCTTAAACAAGATTACATGAGGTTTCTTACAAGTAATAGCCTCTAAACAAGAGTACAAAAATACATTCCCCTAAATAATAACAACATTACAACTTAGAAAACAAAACAGTTAGGAGTTTAGAGCATCAAGTAGTTCCTCATATCCATTCTTGACCTTATGCAACAAGAAGGTACTGACAACAAATTGGATTTCCTTCCAAAGCAAACTCACAGGTGTTTCAGCCCCCTCAAAAACTCTCTTGTTTCGTTCAGCCCAAAGATAGTAAACAATAGCTGCTAGACAACAGAGGAGCCATTTCCTCTGCCATGGCCTGGAAAGACCTGACTGAGATAGAATAAGGAGCCTCCTGAGGTGGGTAGCAGTGACATTCCATCCTGACCAAAGAGATAACCGAGAGAGGAGAGCTTGGGAGTACCTGCAGCCAAAGAAAAGGTGCCTTGAACTTTCAGCAGCTGACTTACAAAGGTAACAACGATTTGGGATGTACATGCCTCTGGAAATAAGAAGGTTGGTAGTGCATAGCTTCCTTCGGATGGCAAGCATTAAAGTAACTTTATGTCTAGGGAGGATACAATTCCTTTGGACAGCTTTGTAACACACATTGACATTCATTCGAGGTCTAAGGACCTCATAGGCTTTACTAATAGAGAAACTCCCCTTGACAGTGCAGTTCCTAAGAAAAGATTGTACAGCATCAACATTGCCCAGCCTAGCAATACATATATCTCTAGCTTAAAGAACACCCCTGAGACTTTCAGGATTAAACTCTTTAACTTGAAGATTCCAAATGCTAGAATTAGTAAGGAAGTAGTCCCTAATCTAGGAAACCCAGACCGTGCCAGTCCCATGATCAATATGCCAAAGCCATTTTAACATGGAGGCTACATTCCAAGTTCCAATGTCTTTCACTTGGAGACCCCTTTCAGACCAGGGCAGACAAATTGATTTCCAACTTTTGAAGATCATTCTGTTGTGGTCAGAATTATTATTATTATTATTATTATTATTATTATTATTATTATTATTATTATTATTATTATTATTATAATATGCGCGCAGCTTTCATTAAAATAAAATGAAAAGTTTACATGAAGTTGGTGGGGAGCCGAGAGACAATCTGGGCCCCCACCCCCTTAGCAATAGCAAAACTAAGCCTAGCAAAAATATAAGCGGCCACCCGAGCCCCAGCATCCTGAGATACCGAGAATTTCTGGATCCGCTTGAGCAAGTCAACAGCATCCGAGCCCAGCTCCCCAAGCGAAGAGAAAGAGAAGGGTAGGAAACCATATCCAGCAGCCGCGCATAAATCCCTATACTTAGCACATTTGCGCTGAGCAGCATCGGCAACAACCCGTCCCGACACAAAATCGGACATTCCAGTCTGAGTCAAAGGGGAAGACCCTGTCAAATCAACACACACATCACGCCCTCTGTCCCAGGAATAAAGAAGCAAATCCGCAGGACGAAGAGATCTGTCGTGCCCGTCAACCAAACCGATATCAACCTCCTTACCCGCAGAAACACCAGACCTATAACAGATGTCAATTAAGGTGTCACGAACGAGGTTATGTCGATGCTTAACCCCCACAGTACCAGCACAAGAAACAGCGTGGTCCCCATACACATCATCAGGAAAAACCCGAGAGCAAGCAGGACAAGGCCTAGATATCGCGAATAACGGAACACCGAGGCGATACCCCAGCACACAACGGTAAGTCCTCCTGTTCATAGTCTGACCCAACCCAGAGATAGGAACCGCACGCAACCAATCAGAAGAGTGGGCACCCTGCTGAGACTTCCACAACGCAAGCTGACGCGGCGTCAAAGAGAAAAGAGATTCTGAAGAAGCAGCAACCGTCGCGAAATATATATCTGCCAATTTCTTCATAAGTTTAGGGGCAGCGATTTCACGCGGATCACGTAAAAAATCAGAACCTGTAGTTTCCGAAAACACCCGCAAGGCATCGTCAAAAGTAGGACCAGCACATACAATACCAGAAGGCCGCAAGAGCGCATCCTGCAAAACTGCAGACTGCAAACGGGAAGCTAGAAAAGCATAGTGTAAAACATCCCCCGCAGCATAAACACCGAGTCCACCCAAATGAAAAGGGAAAGTGGCAAGGCGCCACTGCCAATCCCCAAAACCAGGCCCAGACGCGGTGACAATACGTTCCAAGCTAGAACGAAGCGCTGCATCAAAGCGAAGATGGACAGACCCAAAGACCCCCGGGGAGCAAGTACGGAGGGAAAAATAGAGTTTAGAAATACCAGTACAGGCCCGAAGCAGAAGCAACTCACATTGCGGGTCCTCAATCCTCGCGACTAAGTCCATAAGCTCAACGGTCTTAGTCACTCTCCTCGCCACAAGCTCACTGCCAAAAATGGGACAAGTACTGACAGGTCCACCCAAAACAGAAACACCACGCAAGGGCCGGGCAATAGAAGGGGGGAAAACACCGGGTAGCCGACTCCGAGGATCCTCAATAGGCCAAAAGACCTCAGTCTTAGCCACATTAAGATGGAGACCGAAACGAGGCCCATCCACCATAATCAAATCCAAAACTCTCCCCACCTCTAAAGTGTCCCCAACAATGGTGCCATCATCCAAATACCATGCCTGCAAAGTAAGATCAAAGGAATCCCGGATGTTGCACACTAGGGGATGCAAAACCAAAGCGAAAAGCAAAGGCCCTAAAGGATCACCCTGCTGGACACCCTGACAAGACCACAAACAATGCTCCCCATAATAAAGACGGGCAGGGCTAGAGTAACAAAACTCCACCCAACGGGAAAGAACCGGACAACGACGACGGACTTCCTGTAGCATAGTCACACGATCAACAAGGTTGAAAGCATTTTGGAAATCAACTAGCAACATAGACAGTCCCACATCACCACCACGGGCCTCAATGAGCCGGTTCAAGGCATGCAAGATAGCCTCTCCTCCACCGGACACCCCAACCCCAAACTGAAGGCCAGCAAAATAAGCAGACAAAGAAGGACCAACCAGACAAGCACCAGCCTTAGAGACAAGACGTCTCCAGACAGTGCCAACAGCGATAGGGCGAACACCCCCGCCTGGTTTAACAAGCGGCGTGAGCGGAGCGCTAGCAATGTACTCACCAAGGGCTATAGGGCACCGACCCTCCAGAAAAAGATTAACTACCCTAGTAATAGAAGCGATCAAATCATCTGAGACAGCCACAGCAGCGCCACTCAAACAGTCCAGAAGATGTTGGGCACGAAGTCCATCCCTCCCACAAGAAGTGCCACGCGGGAAACCACGAATCATATCCAAGACCACTGCCGAAGAGGCAACAAGAGAATGATGATCCACAGGCAAAGGAGGCAATGAAGGAGACGGGGCGACATGATGCTTCTCACGCAAAGCACCAAGAGTGGCATCAGTGTATGGGGCGACGCCAGAGGAAGAAAGCACCCTAACAGCAGCAGTATAATGACCATCACAAATCTTCCGCCGACACTGGCGGAGGTTTTGCTCACTCAAATCCAGATCCTCATCCACACAAAACGAAGGAGGAACCTCTGTCAAACACTCCTGTAAAAGCTGCAACCCCCCTCCAGGCACCCCCCAAGCGTGAATAGCACTGGTAATACTCTCCTCCTGACGCTGTCGCCTAACAGCCGTCCTACACTCAAGATTACTCCGAGGAGCGAAGGTCTTAAGCAGACAAATAGGCAACACAAGCAAACGAACCCAGCAGGAGAGATCACCAGGAGAGTCAGCCACATCATCCAAGACCCCCTTCAGAACCCGAGCAAACCCAAGACGGCACTTAGGAGGAATAGATTTCACGGTGCGATGGCCCAAAGAAAATAAACGATCAAGCGAAGATACAGACCACTGAACAAGCGCAACCCCATCATCTGATGAAAGAACCGAGTGAGACGGAGCTGAAGGTCTAGGGATACCATGAATAAAAAAACTAACTATGCCATCGCCACAATCCGGAGGCGGAACTATGTCACCCCGACCATGCCGACACCTAGAGCGAAAGGTATGGGTTTTAAAACACTCCCCACACAACCAAAGCCCCATTCGCTTCAAGGTAATCTCGGCATTAGAGAAAACCGTCAGACTATCAGAAAGAGTTTGACGGGTCAGACCCAAAGCACCATCAATACAATGCCGATCCTGAAAATGCTTTATCCAGGCGGCCTTAGTAAGGCCGTTACCACGACCATTCGGACACCCATGAATACACGAGAAAGGACAATGGAACCGGACTAAAGCAGGCATGACAAAGAAACTGACAAGGCACAAGCCACAGACTAAAACAAAAACAAATAACAAAACTCACGTGCATGTATCCATGCGGCTGCACATACCCACCGAAGGCACATACACCACCGAAGGCACATACACCGCGCTACCACCTGACCCACACCACCGAAAGGCTCCACCGGATCAACACCACCGGAGAGGCGGCCCCACCGGAACAGCAGCCCCACCAACCACCAAAAAGAGAACAAAAAACGCACAAAACCAAAAATAAGTAACAAAAACAAACCCTAATTGTGGCGGCACAGAACTATCCACCCACCGACGGCGAATCTCCGACAGCAACCCCACACAAAGGTCCCACACGCAGGCCAAGAATGGAGGAAGACAGAGACACCGCCGCCGACGCTCGCAAAACAGGAACACCCGCAATGCCAAGGACAAGAAACCACCAACGCCAAAAAGCCACGAGCAAAACCACCCTGGCCGGCGACGTGAGCTCTGGGTGGCAGGGATGGATAGGGTGGTCCGCGAGGTGGCCCTCTTTGGCAGTAGCGTCCGACGAATTCTTGTTAGGGGCAAAACCCACCCATCTCTCCCGCCCTATCAATCCGGCAACCACCACAAACGCCGACGACAGGATTGGCTTGGCCGGAATATTGTGTGGTGAGACAACCACGACGGCCGCAGCAAGGCAGGCAGACAAGAGCCCTAAGCGCCTAACGCAATCGCCTAACGCTCCTGAAAATGCCGCACGAAGCCCACTCCTCCTCCTTCTCTCAAAGCGAACCACCAACTACCCCACCAGAGCCGGCAACGTGAGGTCTGGATGGTCTGGGTGGGTGGCGGTGATCGGAGTGGCAGCAACGCAAGAAGACAGCCGACGATTTAAAATCGTGCCCTAATCGCCAATCATTCGCCTCTCCTCTCTCTCCTCTCACTAACGTCCAAATTATTATTATTTATTATTATTATTATTATTATTATTATTATTATTATTATTATTATTATTATTATTATTATTATTATTATTATTATTATTATTATTATTATTATTATTATTATTATTATTATTATTATTATTATTATTATTATTATTCTTATTATTATTATTATTATTATTATTATTATTATTCTTATTATTATTATTATTATTATTATTATTATTATTATTATTATTATTATTATTATTATTATTATTATTATTATTATTATTATTATTACTAGTAATACTACTACTACTACTACTACTATTATTACTATTATTATTACTATTATTACTAATAATAATAATAATAATAATAATAATAATAATAATAATAATAATAATAATAATAATAATAATAATAATAAATTCAAACGTAAGGAGAGGGAGAGCGATTGGAAAAGCGATTAGGGCAGGGATTTTAGCACAGCCACCTGCCACTCTTCCTGCCGGATTCTCACCGCACCGAGCACCCTTTCACACCGGCCATCCAGACCTCCAGTCGCCGGCCTTGGTGTGGTGTTTGCTTGCCTTTCCTCTCGTAGTTGTTGTTGCGGGGTTAGGGTTGCGGCAGCGGCTTGCATTACTACACTACCGGCCACCGCGCTTCCACCATGCCATCCGACGCCGGCTATGGATGGGTCTGTGGTGGTTCGTGCTAGGGGGGTTTTGGTGAGGGAGCGTTTCGCCTGGCTATGGTGATTTTGGGTTGTTGCGGGTTTTCGCGGCCGTCGTCTGGTGGCTGCGTTCTGGTGGTGTGGGTATCTCGTTGCCTGGACGCTGTGTCTGGTGCTGTGGCTGCCGAGTCTCTGTGGTGTCGTCGCCTTTCGACAGCCTTGTGACTGTTTCGGGTTTTCGGGGTTCGGTGTCGTGGTGGCTGGTTTCGTCCCACCACCTGTTGTGGCCTTTCTCCAGGTGTGTCGTCCCTTTGTTTATGTGTGTTGGCCACCTATGATCAGCCCTTGGCTGGTGTTTGCGGATGGTGACATGTTGTGGCGTCTTTTCTTTAGGGTTTTGCTTTCGTTAGTGCGTTCCATGCACTTTCATGCATGCTTTTGATTGTTTTTCTTTGTCTTTGCTGGTTACTTTTTTGACATGCCCGTGTTAGTACGGTTTCCTTGTCCTTTTTCTTGTATTCATGAGTGTCCGAATGGCGGTGGTAGGGGCCTTTCTAAGGCCGCCTGGCAAAAGCATTTTCAGGATCGACATTGTAATGCTGGTGCTATGGGTCTTACGCGTCAAACTCTTACTGATAGTCTGACGGTTTTCTCTAATGCCGAGATTACTTTGAAGCGGATGGGGCTTTGGTTGTGTGGGGAGTGCTTTAAAACTCATACGTTTCGTTCTAGGTGTCGGCATGGTCGGGGTGACATAGTTTCGCCTCCTGATTGTGGTGATGACATCGTTAGCTTTATTATTCATGGTATCCTTAGACCTCCGGCTCCGTCTCACTCGGTTCTTTTATCTGATGATGGGCTTTAGTTTGTTCATTGGTCTGTATCGTCGCTTGATCGTTTATTTTGTTTGGGCCATCGCACCGTGAAATCTATTTCTCGTAAGTGCCGTCTTGGGTTTGCTCGGGTTCTGAAGGGGGTCTTGGATGATGTGGCTGACTCTCCTGGTGATCTCTCATGCTGGGTTCGTTTGCTTGTGTTGCCTATTTGTCTGCTTAAGACCTTCACTCCAAGGAGTAATCTTGAGTGTAGGACGGCTGTTAGGCGACAGCGTGAGGAGGAGAGTATTACCAGGGCTATTCTTGCTTGGGGGGTGCCTGGAGGGGGATTGCAGCTTTTGCAGGAGTGTTTGGCTGAGGTTCCTCCTTCGTTTCATGTGGGGGAAGATATGGATTTAAGTGAGCTTAACCTCCGTCACTGTCGGCGGAAGGTTTGTGATGGTCACTATACTGCTGCTGTTAGGGTGCTTTCTTCCTCTGGCGTTGCCCCTTACTCTGATGCCACTCTTGGTGCTCTGCGAGATAAGCATTCTGTCGCCCCATGTCCTTCGCTGCCTCCTTTGCCTGTGGATCATCATTCTCTTGTTGCCTCTTCGGCGGTCATTTTGGATATGATTCGTGGTTTCCCGCGTGACACTTCTTGCGGGAGGGATGGGCTTTGCGCCCAACACCTTATGGACTGTTTGAGTGGTGCTGCTGTGGTTGTCTCTGATGATTTGATCGCCTCTGTTACTAGGGTGGTTAATCTTTTCTTGGAGGGCCGGTGCCCTTTAGCCCTTGGTGAGTACATTGCCAGCGCTACGCTTACGCCGCTTGTTAAGCCGGGCGGGGGTGTTCGTCCTATCGCTGTTGGCACTGTCTAGAGACGTCTTGTCTCTAAGGTTGGTGCTTGTTTGGTTGGTCCTTCTTTGTCTACTTATTTTGCTGGTCTGCAGTTTGGGGTTGGGGTGTCCGGTGGAGGAGAGGCTATCTTGCATGCCTTGAATCGGCTCATTGAGGCTCGTGGTGGTGATGTGGGATTGTCTATGTTGCTAGTTGATTTCCAGAATGCTTTCAACCTTGTTGATCATGTGACTATGCTACAGGAAGTCCGCCGTCGGTGTCCGGTTCTTTCCCGTTGGGTGGAGTTTTGTTACTTTAGCCATGCCCGTCTTTATTATGGGGAGCATTGCTTGTGGTCTTGTCAGGGTGTTCAGCAAGGTGATTCGTTAGGCCCTTTACTTTTCGCTTTGGTTTTGCATCCCTTAGTGTGCAAAATCCGGGACTCTTTTGATCTTACTATGCAGGCCTGGTATTTGGATGACGGCACCATTGTTGGGGACACTTTGGAGGTGGGGGTTGTTTTGGATTTGATTATGGTAGATGGGCCTCGTTTTGATCTCCATCTTAATGTGGCTAAGACCGAGGTCTTTTGGCCTATTGAGGATCCTCGGAGTCGGCTTCCCGGTGTTTTCTCCCCTACTATTGCCCGACCCTTGCGTGGTGTCTCGGTTTTAGGTGGACCTGTCAGTACTTGTCCTATTTTTGGTAGTGAGCTTGTGGCGAGGAGAGTGACTAAGACCATTGAGCTTATGGATTTATTAGTCGCGAGGATCGAGGACCCGCAATGCGAGTTGCTTCTGCTCCGTGCTTGTACTGGTATTTCTAAGCTCTATTTTTCTCTTCGTACTTGCTCCCCTGGAGTCTTTGGGTCGGTCCATCTTCGCTTTGATGCAGCCCTTCGTTCTAGCTTGGAACGTATTGTCACCGCGTCTGGGCCTGGTTTTGGGGATTGGCAGTGGCGCCTTGCCACATTCCCAGTTCAGTTGGGTGGGCTCGGTGTTTATGCTGCGGGGGATGTTTTACACTATGCTTTTGTGGCTTCCCGTTTGCAGTCTGCAGTTTTGCAGGCCACGCTCCTGTGGCCTTCTGGTATTGTGGATGCTGGTCCTACTTTCGACGATGCCTTGCGGGTGTTCTCTGAAACTACAGGTTCTGATTTTTTATGTGATCCTAGTAAAATCGCTGCCCCTAAACTTATGAAGAAATTGGCAGTTCTATATTTCGCAACGGTTGCTGCTTCTTCAGAATCTGTTTTCTCTTTGACACCGCGTCAGCTTGCGTTGTGGAAGTCTCAGCAAGGTGCCCACGCCTCTGATTGGTTACGTGCGGTTCCTATCTCTAGGTTAGGTCAGACGATGAACATGAAGACTTACCGTAGTGTGCTGGGGTATCGACTGGATGTTCCGTTATTCACGGTATCTAGGCCTTGTCCTGCTTGCTCCCGGGTTTTTGCTGATGATGTGTATGGGGACCACGCTGTTTCTTGTACTGGTACTGTGGGGGTTAAGCATCGACATAACCTCGTTCGTGACACTTTATTCGACATATGCTATAGGTCTGGTATTTCTGCGGGCAAGGAGGTTGATATCGGTTTGGTTGACGGTCATGGCGGGTCTCTTCGTTCTGCGGATTTGCTACTTTATTCTTGGGACAGAGAGCGTGATGTGTGTGTTGATTTGACAGGGTCTTCCCCTTGACTCAGACTGGGATGTCCGATTTTGTGCCGGGACGGGTTGTCGCTGATGCTGCTCAGCGCAAATGTGCTAAGTATGGAGATTTATGCGCGACTGCTGGCTATGGTTTCATACCCTTCTCTTTCTCGTCGCTTGGAGAGCTGGGCTCGGATGCTGTTGACTTGCTCAAGCGGATCCAGAAATTCTCGGTATCTCAGGATGCTGGGGCTCGGGTGGCCGCTTATATCTGTACTAGGCTCAGTTTTTCTATAGCTAAGGGGGTGGGGGCCCAGATTGTCTCTCGGCTCCCCACCAACTTCTTGTAAACTTTACATTTTATTTTATTGAAAGCTGCGCGCATCTTACTATTATTATTATTGTTATTTTTTTTTTTTTTTTTTTTTTTTTTTTTTTTTTTTTTTTTTGCAGAAAGATCATTGGTCCATATATTAGAATAAGAGTGATAATACAAGACCTAACAAACAATCTACAAAGGAGTCCAGAGTAGACCCGTCAAGCTAGAACTAGACTCAAACTAGGGCAAAAAATACATGACCCGCATGCTTACTCGATATTGAATCCATCTAACTAAATGACTAGAAGGCATTTGAATTCCTTTAAAGATTCTAGTGTTCGTCTCCTTCCAAATAGCATTGATTGCACTCAAAAGCACACATCTTCTTAAATGTTTTACCTTAGTTTTTCCCTTGTTGCACACCTTGAACCACCATAGAATATCAACAAGTTGAATTCGCATTCTAAGAACCTGAAGTGTATCCCAAAGCCCCTTCCAAACCTGGGAAGAGTACGAACAATCAAAGAACAAATGATTGCGGGTTTCAGCAGCTTGCTCACAAAGTGCACATCTATTAACCCACACCATACCACGCTTGACTATGTTATCAACTGTGGGCAGCTTGTTTTCGACCGCCAGAGTACCAATAATACAATGCTTAGGGTATACATAAAGATCAGTAATGGTGTTATACCAAAACTTTCTGTCACTCTTTGGTCTCAGTATCTCATAAATTTGTCGAGCAGGAAAATCTTGCTGCAGCAGCAGCATTCTGATTGCATGCTCAGTAGCAGAAGCGCTCCAAACTCTAGCAATTGCTTGCCAGCACCATGACCCTTTGCTGTCTGTCACAGGAACCACAGCAGCATCAGCGTGAATGTAAGCTTTGATCCATTGTACCCATATGCTACCAGGTTTGGCTTGGAGCTTCCAGATCCATTTATGAAGCTGAGTTTTATTCTAGCTTAAGATCTCCTTGATTCCAAAGCCCCCTTCTCGTCTAGGCAAACAGATACTGCTCCAACTCTTATAGACCATACGAATATGTCCTGCATCAATCCTTCATAAAAAGTCCTTGCAAAGCTTTGAGATTTTCTTTATGATTCCTTTAGGCAGGAGAACAATCATACCCCAAAAGTTATACATGCCAAATAAAACAGAATTAACTAGCTGCACCTTGCCAGCATAGCTGAGGGTGCTGTTAGCCCAACAGAATTATTATTATTATTATTATTATTATTATTATTATTTTTTTTTTTTTTTTTTTTTTTTTGCAAGAAGGATATTTCTCATATATTCAAAAATGGATACATGAGTTTTCTTACAAGAACATAACCACTAAAAAACAATCAAAAACAAGCTAAGCATTTAGAACCTCTAGAATTTCATCTTGATTGATCTTAGCATCTTTAGTAAGGAGTATAACACTAACAATAACTTGAATTTCTCGAACAAGAGCATCATGAGATCGATGAATCCCCTCAAAAATTCTTTTGTTCCTTTCCCTCCACAAAATGTAAACTGAAGCTGCAATACTGCACAGTGGCCATTTCTTCTTCCAGGTGCTGACCTTACGTCTGTGATTCCAGGCCAGGAGAGGATGAAGCTGAAAAACTCCCTCAAGGAACCCTACCCAACGAGCTAGGCCAGAGATCAAAGACTTAGAGAAGGAGCATTGAAAGAACAAGTGCTTAGAATTCTCAGCAGCCATCTGACAGAGAGAACATCTGTTAGGGATGATGAGTCC
>JAIUZE010066545.1:0-65757 GCA_022085475.1 Heliosperma pusillum | reverse complement strand
GATCAAGAACTAGACTCTGTTTCTTCTAGCCGGTTTGATCCAACGGGTTTGGTCAAACTAAGATCTAGTCAGCCCCGATTTGACTGATGACCCGTCGCGGGACTCGGGTCGGGGATTTGTCTTCAAGTAAGGTTGTATTTAATTATTGAACTAGCCTTAGTAGATATGAGGCGATATGATATTTGAATATGATGTATATGCAATTAGTCACATGATAGGATGTTTTTCCCGTGACTGTTTGATTATATGGTTGGTGTCGTGTTGACTAAGTACCCATAGAGAATTATGAGTAGATGGCGTCTTGACCATTCTAATTCTAGATGAGTATCTTGGACCATGACATTGATAGGCCCGTACCGTCTTTAACGAGTATATAGTTCATGGTTAATAGCTTTTGTGTCACGGCCTGGGGGGCTTATCTCCAAGTCGGGGCATGGCATCCTAAGAGTTCCGCTTTGGGAAGGGAGCCAGCTTAAGTACTAGCCATCTCTGCTTAGGGGGTCGCCTAGTAGAGTTTCTCATAGACGGTTATGTCATGGGCCGGGGAATGGAATAGCTGTTGTCGCTAGGTCTGATCAGTCTAGGACTAGGATGTTTTCCTACCTTGTGGGATAGCCTCGAGTTACAGAAGTCGACTATTGACTGTGCTAAGAACTTATGCCTGTTTGTAGAAGTATTTGTCTTTCATGTTTGTATGATTCTATGAATCTTAGAAGGTGAGATGCAAGCCGGCTAAGGTTGATAGAGTTTGGATTACCGATTGTTAACTGATTCACATGATTACGTGTTGATTAGGGTTTGAGGGTATCATGGCCATGTTAACGGTAACCTCTGCGCTAGCATACCAGCTTCCCTACCTCGTATTACAGATTATTATCGGATTCACATGATAGCTTTCATATGCTAGGTTATATGTTAGTTATTTGTTTCATAACATGAAAATCATATCGTATATGTTAAGTTTTGTATTTTCCATATACATTGCTTTTATGTTATTCATGTTTAATTAAACTCGACATTTCGTGGCTGGGAGAACTCGGAGTTACTCCCCACTGACTGTGGCTTCCGTTTTTATATTTAATGCGGTTGGCAGGTTTGTGATGCATACATTGGGTACATTGACGAGCTAGCGAGCGAAGTATTTACCTTGGACCTATATTCGGGTCTTAGGATTGTATATTATTATACACTCTTTTATTTCTGTATTTATACGGGAGATATGTCTCCCGTTTCAGATACTTTTTATTGTATAATATTATTTCCGTATTTGTTATGAACCTTCTTATTTAAGACACCTTCTTATGATGAATATATTTAATAGTAGGTTCCGGTTTTAAAATGTACCGATTTTCACTAAAGTGAACCTATTAGAAACGTATTCTCATCTTTTATTTATTTAAATTATTTTTTTTCTTTCCGCAAATTTGAGGGTGTCACAGTATGATTAGGGGGGAGTCTATGCTTGTTTAGTCTTATTGTTGATTAATGGTCGTATTCCAACTCTTGCACTCCATATGTTCGATGAGATGCTTGTTTGACAACTTGCTTGTTTCTTCACTTGTTACGCGTGCTTATAAGATCGAAAGCCTTAAGCTATGCTAGAACTTGATTTTTTGTTGGTAGACGGGCCTAGAAAACGCGATAGCTAGGTAGTGTCTGCCTATGGTTGGGTCGTTATATCGAGAGACTCGGCCTGCTTGCCAAATAAAACCCCAATCGACTTAGACTCAACTAATAGATCCCCTAGTCACCCATATGAACCAAATTGACCCTAGTCCCCTTTATTTAGTATTTATTCGTCTTAGATTATTTATATTTCCAATTCTTGCATTTACTTTATGTTTTAGTTTAGTCATAACCCAATTTTATATATCGTGACACCTTTTGAGCATAGCTAGCTTAGACTTAGCATATCATATAACCATTGTCTCTATAGACCGATCTTGACTTGCCACCGTGCTTAGTCTAGTTATAAATATTGTTTGACACTTAAAACGACGCGTCACCACAGCAAACCAATGCCTTCAAAGGGCAAATCACAAGTTTAAAAAAATTACCCACTGAATACCTCAATGAAGTGTGGGTTAGATTCAAAAATCTTATTCGATCACTTCCTCATCACGGGTTCAAAGTGTAGTTTCTTTGCAACCAATTCTACAACGGGTTATAAGGTAAACATATGGAGCACCTGCTAACGGCCAATTTCAAAACAACATGGATGATGATAACGCATGGAACACCATAGAGGAGATGGCTACTTATACTGCTATATATGGTAACCCGAGAGGTAGCGTGAGAAAAGATAGTATGATGTGCAGTGATATTGTAGGGGTTTTGTAGGAATTGATACAAGATGACCTCCAGACTCAAACTAGATACAAGGGTATGGATGTTCCCCAATTGCCACAGCTTAACACAGGAAATTGAACAACAAACTAGACTGACTAAACTCCCTTACCAAAGCCTAGCACAGGTAAGAAGTTTTAAGCCAAACAACAAGCAAACAACCCACAGTCTAAGCACAAGGATGTTCAACTTGCCACAGACTTTGATCAATACCTACAGCCTAGCACAGGGTATTATCATGCCTGACTTCCAACTACAGCAATGCACAAGTTGAAAAGATTTTGGAAATGAGAAGAATTCTCAGATTTTTCATTAAAACATGAGCTGTCTTTTACAAATAGCAAGGATCCTTTATATAGACCTCATGCTCGTTTAGTTCAACCCTAGAATCTCATCTAAGGGCCAGGATTAACTACTAAAATATGACAAACTACTGGCTACAACTACAGACTGAAAATACAAAAGGAAAATAGTAAAACAGACAAAAGTGAAATAATCGTTGAAGACATTTTAATGTTCATCCATGCAGATTTTGATCTTAAAAATCAATTTACACTAAAGAGGTCGTACTTCATCAAGTGAAATTTACCAGGTCACATTCATGACCATCGTGCATGGAGTCCATTACGAATCGCATGACTCTAAGCCATAGCATTAAGTTGGGACTAGAAACAGTCTCTTATAATTCACAGGTGAGTCACGTTCTAAAAGTAATACGAACTCATCACATTATCAAATAGTGTAAAAATTCCATCTGACCTCCTAGGTTCCAAACAAACAACTACTGAACAAGCAATGAGGAAACCTTTTCCGGACCATATGCTCAGTTTGTGGCTCTTGAAACATTTTCTCCCACTGTCTTATCAAGAAATAATCGTATTTTTATTGAAAGACAGTATCACGAGCCACAAACGCTTTGTTCTCGTGATCAATGTAGGATTATTGAGCACTTGTTTCATTCGGATAACTTACAATTTAGGTACGCTACCCATCCATATCTTATATGGAATAAAATCCGACTGTTTTAAATGTGTTTTGATATGGTGGGAAAAGAAATAGCAGACAAAATAATAAAAGCCCAAGAGTCAAGTGGCTCGATGTAACTTGACAAAGACAAAACCATATCGTATAAGGTTATGTTTCTCTATTGAACAACACCTTATCTCATAATGTGTGTTAGAGAAGTTAATTCGTGAAACTATTTCACAATACTTTTGGTGAAAATCAAAGTCAATACTTAGATTTTCTTGTTACGATTTGGTCGTAAGTCCTTGATCTAATACTCTTGGTGGCTAACTACTTTACATTGAAGCTCTTTGAACTTTTCAAAGATTTCTCTTAGCACCTCATTAAATAGAATCAAACACAATATCTACTTAAATTGTCGGTTAATAAAGTGAAGTAGTCATAACCATCTCTGGCTGTGATTGTTATTTGAACACACATAAGATCCTTATGTAATACAGTCAATAACTCACTAGTTCGATTTCCTTTTTTTAATAAAAAGGGGCATGAATCATCTTGCCTTGAATACAAGATTTGCACACACCATAAGATTCAAAATCAAATGGTGTAGGGATACTAGTCGATACTAGCCTCTTATGTGCTACACAATCCAGAATTAAGATTACATTTGGGTCACCAATTTGAGACTTTTACAATCCATATGACAAGTAGTTTCTAGTTTAGGTCAAGAATATAATTACCTTTGATTGGTATGGCATAACCATTGGCCAAGTATGGGTAAAAAATGGAGACAACGTTTGTTCCAATCACAAAAGTGAAACACTTTGTGTCTTACACAAAAGTTGATACTATATTCTTTATTTAGAGGTTATGTACATAATAACTTTTATTAAAGTATACCACTAAATCCAAAACTAGATTGATCACATTAAAACTTTTATACGTCTCTATAGAAATAAAACTAGAATAGTTATATTTCCCTTGTAGGTCGACATTTAATCATGGCTAGTCGTCGCACGAATCATTATTCTATGCATTGAATACATTGATGCGAACCATAATAGGTATCTAATACCCAAAAATTGCATTTAGCAAAATAAATGTCGATCATATAGATATAATGGATGAAAGTACTTTTAGGTGTAGTACACCCAATTTCTATTACTCCAAAAACTTGGGACATACTCTTTTCCAGTGTCCTACACTTTAATAATAGAATCATCACAAGTTGGGTTCGACACCTTACTTGGGTTTGACTTTGCTATTCAAAATAGCCTTGCCATTTCCCCTCGCCTTGTGCCAATATCGTGTCAACCTACTCTTGAACCTCGTCCTATTCTTAACAATTAAGAATAAAGCATCCCTTTTAGAGCTCTCACTCATTTTCATGAATATCTTTTTAGATAAGTAGATTAGAATTTATCATGAATACTATTCTTCATTTCATTCATGGTTTTACCTTTAAAAAAGGATAAACCTTTCATGAAGTGACTACAGTATTTGGTTAATCACGATTTTAAATAAATCGAGAAACCTAGTCGTCCCAACTGATTTGGCCTCTTTTGAGGTAAGCCTCGATAAGGAGCATTATGACGACATACCAAAAATACAAATATTTTATTTGGAGCAAAAATATTGATGCACCATTGTAATAAGAAGACGTCAATTTTTTAAAAACTGTAAAATAATTTTGACAAAGTGTGACATATTCTTATACTCTTCATAAGAGACATTTGCAATGGTGAATATGAGGATCAAAAGGAAAAATTCATTTTTTCTTTAGCTATGGTGGTTTAAACAGAGATTTAGATCGCAATCAAAATGTTATTGTATAAATTAATGGAAACTCCTTTCCACGATTGAACGGATTTACAAGTTTGTAGAAGAATAAAATATTTGTCATTGCGCGAATAAAATAAATATTAACGGAAAATAAACCTTCATTGCTTATATATAATTCACTTGTAAAACAATTTTAACAAGTCACTCATATAATGACCCCTCACGAAATTATATAAGTGATTCCGAGACCCGCATTTTAGATAAAAATGAACATGTTATGCCACTTTTATGTAATAAACGGTAAGTCAACATTTTGACTAATTCTACCCTTAGAACTCTCGGACGATGGATTTCAACCAAATTCATCTCCTAGTCCCGGGATAACGCTTATCCCGTTGAGTCCAACCCAATTTAGGCGTGTGATCGCATTACCCTTCTTACCCGAGGTAAAAAGGGTCCACGTTGTGGTTGCCCTAATGAACACGGGGTTCATAGGTGCTTCAATTGGTAAGGCTAAATCTCAATTTATTTTAAGTCATGTGAGAGGTCTTGTCAATTTAGTTATTAATTCCTTATAAGTGAACTAAATCGGTGAATTTTGAATAACGTTGAATTGACAATCGAGAAATAAAAATGCATGTTGCCGATTTTGGCATGTGCGGAAAAAACATAAAGCAAGCAAATAATAAATCCTAGTATGGCCACCTAGCTAATCTAATTAACTAGATGATTACAAAATCGGAAACCAACTCCTTGGCCCCTTGCCTCTTCACGGTACACGCTCCAAAAAATCACCGTCTTTTGGAACACCGACTTCGGGAATCTCCGTCTTCATAATAATTATTTATAAAAAGATACAAATATAATTCCTATTATACATTTGATCTAAAAAAGAAATTAAATTATTACAAACGGCGATACGAGATCGCAAATAAAATTACAACTGAATCGGTACAACTTACGGGTAATACCGATAAACATAATCTAGGCCATACAAGGTACAACTTGCATAAAAATTAAATAAAAGACATTAATTCATTCAACAATAGCAACATAAATAAAATGCTTTAAAAATCATGCCAAATTCGCCCTTAATACTTATCATGCTCATTCTAGCTCGGTTTTGTAGATTTTATCGATTTTTAACCATTAAAAATTAATAATCAACACTTAAATCGTATTTAAGATAAAAATAATTATCTAAACTGATTTAGAACTCAAAAGTAATCCCCACTAACTTTGTTTGTATTTAATTAGTTTGAATTGATCGTATTTGCTAAATATAGAGGTTTAATCACAACATTTATGAAATAAACCCAAAATAAAATATAAAAATTATAAAACTATGAAATCAAAAAGTTCGTACATTATGGAACATTTCCAGGAACTCCAAAAAACAGATACATTTGCCCGAAAAAATTGAATTAATTTCATGAACAAATAACTTTGTATTCAACGGTTTTATCAAATAAATACCATTAAATATAGTAAAACAGTGAAACAAATTATAAAATTTCACCAAGATGATATAAATCATATTATATAAGGTACCAAAAATTTTCAAGACCATAAAATGACGTGTCAATTTTATGAACATAATAATCTCACTTTATTGACTTTTATCTCATAAAAATCAATAATCATGCAAAACCTAATTAAAAATCACGAAATTTTACATACAGTATGTAAAACATTCATGAGAGATCAAATTAAAATTTCATGACCATAATCAGCATGAAACTATTTTTAGTTAACTTTTAACATAAATAATGCATATTAACATGAATTAAAGGCCATAAATAAAAATAAATAGCAAATCAATCCATAAAATCACCAAATTTGACCACAACCATTTTGAGGTCAGTACGTAGGCATGAAAATCAAAAAATTTCGTGCAAACCATTTTTAACACAAATTTTTGATTTTACTTAAGTTATCGTATAACTCGATTTTAGTTCTTAAAATCAACATGCATGTAACAATTGAGCTCTGATACCACATGAAAGTCCTAGACCTCTAATTAGACTCATCTAATAAGTTCATTAAATTACCTAAACTTAATGATTTAGGATCTAGTTATCATGCATGCAAATATAAAAGCATAAATATAAAGATAAGAAGAAATTTTCTTACAATGAGAAATTTTCGGTTAAATAAGGTTTCTTGTTGTGCTTTAGCATATTATTAGTAAGATGTCCTCCATAAAACATCTCCAAAGTAGAAGGTCTCCTTCTTGTTGCACCCAAGAATCAACCCAAATAATCTTAGCTTATTATTAACTAGATAATAAGTAAGAAATAATACTACTAATATTCTTGTATTACTACACTAGTAATATGATATGAATATTAGTTTGCATGTGAGTTTAGAGAGGGATGTGTGAGGTTTTTAGAGAGAAAAAGCAAAATAAGCATAAGAATGAATTACCAAGCAAGTGGAAATGAACAACCAAAGTGTCCTTTTAAAGGCACTTGGCCGGTCATATGCTCACCCAAATGGGTGATTATTTTGCTTATTATATTCTCATGCAAAGCTTGAGTTGTTGGTGGTAATGTATGAATAATGGTGTCATAATGTAACAACCTCAAATGTACCCTATTTTTATATAGTAAAAATATTTTTCGGATACTTTTCAGCGAAATTAGTTTTAGTTTAGAATTAAATTTTTCCGTGTCTAATTTAGAATTTCCGAGTTCGTTTTTGGACTTTACTCGAAATTCCGAGTAAGTTACGTCTTAAGACGTTTATGGGCTTTTCTCATGATTTTTCCACTTACTCCATCATACTCCCCTTAACCCTAAATTCCCTCACATTCAACTTACTCTTCTTCCTCACCAAGTAACCACCCAAAGCTTAAGCTCCATATTTGATCAAGCTCCTTATCGACTCTACTCCTTCATTTCTCGCTCAAATTCACTAAAGTTCGTCTTAATCTTTCCCTCTCATCGTCCTCTATCTTAATTGGTAATAAAATTACCGTCTTTCTCGCTTTTCAATTTATCCGTCTTTCTAAAAGGTGGATTATATTCATCTTTTATCGTCTAATTGTAGGTGGTGACCTCCAAGACCTCGACAAAGACTACTACTTGACAGAAGAGGACCTAGACGAGGATTGAAGACGCGAAAAGGTAACGGTGAAGGGTTACTCGATATCATTTAGGTGTTTTAATGTGTTTTCTATGTTAGTAATCGTATTTAGAATAGGATTAGTAATCATAGGAATTGTGTTGTTGATGATGATTGTTGTTTGTTGATGATCGTTGATGATAAGTAATGATTATTGATAGTACATAGTAGTTATTTATGATAATTGAAAATGGATATTGAAGTGTTGTTGTTCTCGGGTGAACTGTTGTTCCCAGCCGGGTGACCGGCCGCCGGTCAGCCAACCGGCTGGGGACGCAGCAGAATAAAAGTTGGTATTTTGATGATATGTTGTTCCCAGCCGGGTGCCCGGCCGCCGGTCCCCCTGACCGGCTGGGAATTCGCTGTATTTTTAATGGATTTTGGTTTGTTCATGAGGCGCCAGCCAGGTGCCTGGCCGCCGGCCCACCTGACCGGCTCGCACCCTGCTGGAGTTATTTTCTTATTCTTTCTTAAATCTTAATTTATAATAGTTCGCATGGTTCGTTTATCGTATAAATTTACGTAATGACTTTAAATATTCATGTTTAGAATATATGATATTCCTTTCGCTCGTATCGCATGTTTTGTGACGGTTTTTCATATATCCCACTTTGAGTCGGTTTTTACACATGTTATGGTTTGAGCACTATTTGTTATGTGCTTTGTACTCTCATTCCCCTGGCTACCTCCACGTTCGTAAGGCTGGAATGTCGGAACGAGGAGTGTATCCTTACTGCTTAATTGCATGTGTTAGTGGGCATATGACAACGTTGTTGGGAGGCGAACACTTTGCGTTGATCGACCCGGCCGTCAAATGTTGTATACTTGCGAGGTGGTGTCATTGCATGTAGCGTACCGCTTGTTATGATGCTTGTGCTCTTTTCCGCCTCTTTCGTGAAGGTTTACCAAATTTGGGGTACTTGGCTTCTATGTATGACCGAGTCTTGGATGCGAAATGTCATCGCATGTCGAATCGGAAAATGTTTATTCCGAGAGTCTGGCCAGGTTTAGACTAGGACCGTATTATGATCGTCGTCCTACCGAGAGGAAATTAGTCTACATATACGAAATGTAGAATCGTGTATGCGTTCAGGGAAATGTCATCCCGTGGATGCGATTTTAATCATACTTGCCATGTACACGGTGCTAGTGCGTGTCCTTTACCGTGAGAGATGTTGTCAACGTATTGTACGTTTGAATGGATGATTATATGATTGATTATTTGTGATCATTGGATGACTTGGCATGGTTTGTTTGTCGAGTCTCAATCTTATCAAACTTATGCCGCTAACGGTGAGATGCAAGCCCTAGTGAGTGTATGGTTGCCTAAGAGTGTCATCCCCGAGTCTATCTATAGTATGATGGTTACGGATTTGTACTTCATGAGCTCTTATCTTTACATATTGAATTGCCTATTTATTCTTCTCGTATTTCACATGTATATTTATATATGCATGCTTCTACTTTCGTATTACCGTTTAAGTATGTTTATTGTGATATGGCTGGGAGAACCCGGAGTTACTCCCCACTGACTGTGGCGTTCATGTTTTTCATGGATGAACAGGTTGCTTGATTGGATGCCTTTTTGCTTGTGGTATTTTGGGTTCGAGTGTGAGCTAGCGGGCGTTGGCCTGGATGAATCACCTCTAGACGTTGTTTAGCTAGTTTGCTAATCACTTTGATATTGGATAACATTTTGAGAGACTTCGTCTCTTTGTAGTATATTCTATTTTAGTTTGTAATTATTTGACATTCCTTGTATTTTCTATTTGCATGTAAAAAGTTTTAAAAACACCGTATTTTCCGCTATATAAATCACATGCTTGTTAGGTTTTATTTTCGCATTCGCGAGGGTTGTCACAGAATAAGTGTCTGAGACTTCTACAAAGTGGAATATAAAGATTCGCATCCAATGGATTCAATCATTGGTAGTTTACGAAAGGGTGTTCAAACACGAAAATCGTTAAACAACTTTTGCTCATTTTATTCCTTCCTTTCTACCATTGAACCAAAGAACATCAAGGAAGCCCTCACTAAACCATATTGGATTGTTGCCATGCAAGAAGAATTACAACAATTTGAGAGGAACAAAGTTTGGCACTTACTTCCTAGATCAAAGGAACGGTCAGTTATTGGAATTAGATGGTTGTTCAGAAAGAAGCTAGATGAAACGGGAGTTATTGTACAAAACAAAGAAAGATTGGTTGTTCAATGATACAATCAACAAGAAGGGATTGGTTATGATGAAACCTTTGCTCCCGTAGCTCTACTTGAAGCTACTAGATTGTTAATAGCTTTTGCAGGTCACAAAGGACTTAAATTATTTCAAATGAACGTTAAGACCGCGTTTCTTAACGGATATATGGAAGATGAAATATTTGTTGAGCAACCCCCCGGATTCTTTTATAGCAAGTTTCAAAATCATGTTTTTAAACTAGCAAAAGCGCTATATGGTTTGAAACAAGAACCAAGGGCTTGGTACGACAGATTATCAAAATGTTTACTTCAAATCTATTATAAAAGAGAATCGGTCGATAAAACCTTTAATTCCGGACATCCGAGGAGTAAGATATATTAGTTGTACAAATTTAAGTAGATGATATTATTTTCGGTTTAACTAATAATAAATTCTGTGATTGTTTTTCAGAGTTGATGACCTCAGAATTTGAGATGAACATGATGGGAGAACTCAAGTTTTTCCTTGGACTAAAATTCCAACAAACCAAAGTAGACATCATGATACTACAACAAAAATACATCAAAGAGCTAATCAGAAAGATTGGTATGGAAAATTCTCATCCTATGGCCACTTCTCTATTTATCTCCAAGAAGACCAAATATAATGTTTAGTGTATGTGTTTGTGCTTGATTTCAATCGTGCCCTAAAGAATCACATATGGTGGCAGTTAAGAAAAAGTTGTGGGAAATAACTGTTGACATCCCCTTAAAATTTAGGATTATAACAAAATTATATAATATGAATTGCGAGTCATAAATATGAAAACAATGTAAATATAGAGAAAACGAATTAAACCTTTGGTCCTAGCAAAATCGGCCTAAGAACAGATATCAAAGTAGATATCCTCCTAAGTGTCTCACCCAAGATTGATCGAGATATGCCCTTCTCCTTTGCTAGAAAGATGATTAAAAGTTACTGTTAACTTTTAAGGGTTTTTTGTGTTTTGTGTGATGGAGGCACAAGTAAGAAAGTAGAATTAGGTTTTTAATTTTTCTCATTCTCTTTTCTAATCTCACGGCACTCATAGGTCATATATGAGGAGATTTAGTCTCCTCAAATAACTACCCATTGACCGGAAAAACCCGAGTGTATCTGGACACTTTTTCCGGTCATTTTAGCTTCCAATATAAGGTAATATATTATAATCGTCATTAGTCAAAGACCGACATTATAATACATCATTAATTATAAATATCCGTATATTTATAATTTTCCAATTAATTATAACGGTTTATGTTTAATTAGCTTACATTATATACAACAATTAAATATAACCTTTTATATTCAATTTACGAATTACAGTTAATTCGTCTCAGCTAACTTTATTTAATCATTATTAATTAATTGTCTCATCATCACATTAACTAACCTTTTAGTCAAATACACTGACTAACCTTTTAGTCATAAAATAGGGCATCAATATGATCGTTTTCTCAAATAATCACATCTCTCAAACACATCCTATAGGTGTGACTTTTAGGGACCAGTTGATCACCGCCATCTGTATGACAATAACGTCAAACTTATCTAGCAAGTCAACCGTTATTGATAAACGTTAATCAACTGATTACAATACAAAGTATACCCTGTGAACCTATAGAGATTTATTTATGTTATTGCACTAACTGTGGAGGACACTGGCTCCAACAATCTCCCACTTGTCCGTACAAGTGTATGTGCGATAACCGATTCTCATATCCATAATAAATTTCTCCCACTCAATGTAAACCAATTTGCAAAGTCCTTATTCACAAAGGTCGTAGTTTACAAGTGATCAGTATCAAGAGTGGTTTCCCCGACTAGAGAGTAACTTAACTGATAAACGAATCTTCATTCGAGCATGGCCATGCATTTCAATTACAGCTCCTCGAGTGGCCCTGAGAAATATCATATCCTGATAAAGGTTGGATATTTTCTTCAACTCGAATCTTGCAGATACAAGCGCAGTATGAAATGACCCAGTGAAAATCTACTTAGCCTCCTGTTACGGTCGACCATGAGAAATAAACCAAAGTCACCCAAAAACTGCCTTTATCTCAAGAGACAGTCGATAGTCAAAAGAATCGACTCTAGGAACACTATGGATGTCCTATCCACGACCTGGCACCTAATGTTCCGAAATATTTAGGACTCCATAACGTCGTCACAAAATGTCCTGCGCATTATCATTATAACCCGCATCTGTGATCGATCAGTCAACAGTTTGACTTATGGCTCGTTGAACCCACCATCAATCGACGTCACAAAATAATTGCCAGAGTTATCAGCTCATGTAGGCAATTACGGACCCAAAACAAAATATAATGTAATTCAGTTCACTTTGTGGTGTTCAATGTTGTCAGTATAACCCACATGAAAAACAAAATATAAAACAAAACGATGATTTTATTAATAGTTTTATGAAAAAGATACAGGTGTCTAATCCATATAAAACAACTAATACAACTCAGGAACACGTTTGATTCCCATGGAAATAACGTGCCCTTCATGCTTATCATATCTTAACGGTTTAGAGAGAGGATCTACAACGTTATCATCCGTAGCAATCTTGTCTATCACTATCTCCCTTTGCTCCACGTAATCTCTGATCATGTGAGCCTTCCGTTGTACATGCCTAGACTTGTTGCTGGACTTAGGCTCCTTAGCCTGGAAGATGGCACCACTATTATCACAATAGATGGTGATTGGGTCATCCGAACTAGGAACTACGGTTAGTCCCTGTAAGAACTGACGCATCCATATAGCTTCCTTCGCAGCCTCTAAAGCGGCATAGTACTCGGACTCAGTCGTAGAATCTGCTATAACATTTTGTTTGGAGCTTTTCCAGCTGACCGCAGCGCCATTAAGAGTAAACACGAATCCAGGCTGAGATTTCGAGTCATCTCGATCCGTTTGGAAGCTAGCATCTGCGTAACCGGTTGCGCATAGCACAGTGTCACCTCCATAAGTCAATACCCAATCCTTAGTCCTCCGTAGGTACTTAAGGATATTCTTAACAGCTATCCAGTGTGTTTCACCTGGATTGCCTTGGTAACGACTCGTCATACTCAATGCATATGCCACGTCTGGACGTGTGCATATCATGGCATACATGATCGATCCTATAGCTGATGCATAAGGAATCCGACTCATGCGCTCGACCTCTTTTGATGTCTTTGGTGCCTGAGCTTTACTCAAATGCATCCCAGAGACCATGGGAAGGTTCCCCTTCTTGGAGTTGGTCATGCTGAACCTCTCAAGAATCTTATCTATATAAGACTCCTGACTGAGGGATAACATCCGTCGTGATCTATCTCTGTAGATACGGATCCCCAAAATTCTTTGTGCCTCGCCCATATCTTTCATCTGGAAATGGTTCTTTAACCAAACTTTCACCGAAGTTAAGAGAGGTATGTCATTCCCAATCAAGAGTATGTCATCTACATACAATATCAGGAAGACTATCTTGCTCCCGCTCGACTTGATATATAGACATGGTTCCTCGACCGATCGAGTGAAGCCATTCTCTTTTATCACTTGGTCGAAACGATGATTCCAACTCCGAGATGCCTGCTTAAGTCCATAGATGGAACGCTTAAGCTTGCATACTTTCTTAGGCTTTTTAGGATCAATGAAACCTTCGGGTTGTACCATGTACAGCCCTCCTCCAAATACCGTTTAAAGGCGGTTTTCACATCCATTTGCCAAATTTCATAGTCCATGAAAAGCGGCCAATCGTCAGAATTATCCTAAATTGGAACGCAGCATAACTACGGGTGCAAAAAAATTTCATCATAGTGCAATCTTGCACTTGGTGAAACCCTTTTGCCACTAGTCTTCCTTGTATGTATCTGTCTTGTCCTTCTACAGAATGCTTTATTTTATAAAGCCATTTGCACGGAAGAGGCCGAACCTTATCAGGTAAGTCAACCAGATCCCATACGTCATTCTCATACATAGAGTCCATCTCGGATTGCATGGCTTCAAGCCATAGCTTAGAGTCGGAACAGGTCATGGCACCTTCATAGGTAGCGGGTTCGTTACTCTCTAGGAGTAAAACGTCATCTCTCCCATTCTCCTCGACCATACCAATTTATCTGTCTGGAGGAATGGAGACTCTACCCGACCTCCTGGGTTCCTCAGGAATATTTACCGCAGCCGATGATGAAGGAACAGTTTCCTCCATTGGTTGCTCGGTTGTTGGTTCTTGAACCTCCGACAGATCGAAGGTTCTATCACTAGTCTTGTTCTCGAGAAATTCTTTCTCTAGAAACTTCGCACTAGCCGCAACAAAAACACGTTGTTCGATAGGCAAATAAAAGTAATGACCAAACATTCCTTTTGGATAAACAATAAAGTATGTCTTGACCGATCGTGGGCCGAGGTTATCGTCAGGTCTCCATTTGACATAAGCCTCGCAGCCCCAAACCCGAATAAAGGACAAGTTAGGGAGTGTTCCCTTCCATAATTCATATGGAGTCTTGTCTACAGCTTTAGACGGACTTCGGTTAAATATTAGAGCAGCTGACAATAGAGCATATCCCCATAATGAGTCAGGCACAACCGTGTAACTCATCATGGATCGAACCATATCAAGTAATGTTCGATTTCTCCGTTCGGACACACCATTCAATTGTGGTGTTCCAGGTGGAGTTAACTGTAGTATTACACCACATTCTTTAAGGTGTTGATCAAACTCATTCGAAAGATATTCGCCACCACGGTCTGAACGTAGTGCTTTAATCTTTCTATCCAGCTGGTTTTCAACCTTATTCTGGAATTCCTTGAACTTGTCAAAGGACTCACTTTTATGCTTCTTAAGTGACTAACCATATCTACTCAAATCGTCGTGAAAAGTGATAAAATACCTATAGCCATCTCTAGCGTTGATTGACATAGGTCAACACCACAGTTATGTATGAGTCCTAATAGGTCAGCAGCGCGACATTCCAACACCTTGAAGGAAATTCGAGTCATTTTGCTATGAGACTGATTCACACGTGCCAAAAGATTTCATAGTCAAATGGGGAGATGTCCCATTATCAATGAGCTTTTTTCACTCGTTTTCATTTATATGTCCCATACGGCAATGCCATAGATAGGTTTGATCTTTGTCACCAACCTTTGCTTTCTTACTACTCACATGCATTATATCTGTGGTTTGATCTAAAACATAAATCCCATTCATGGAAAATGCTTTACCATAAATCATTTCGTTTAAAGAGAAAATACAGCTATTATCCTTTCTTACAAACGAAAATCCGTCCTTATCAAGTACGGAGACTGAAATAATGTTCTTAGATAAACTGGGTACATAGTAACAGTTATTCAGAAATAACTCAAATCCACTCGGGAGTTGGATTACATATGTTCCCACTGAAACGGCAGCAACTCTTGCTCCATTCCCCACCCGCAGGTCCACATCACCCTTTACGAGAGTTGTGATGCTTCTTAGGCCATGCAAATGATTACACAGATGAGAACCACAACCAGTATCTAGTACCCAAGTTCCGAAACTTGCATGGTTAATCTCAATCATATGAATAAAAGATGACGTACCAACAGGAGTGACGCGGCCTGATTTTACGTCTTCAGCATACACGGGACAGTTCCGCCTCCAATGCCCAGTCTTGTGGCAATGATGGCACTCCATGTTTTCCTTGCTCTTTGTCTTGCCTTGTAAGCTACCGCTAGTCTCACCAGGCCCACTTTTGACCTTTCCTGGCTTTTTGAACTTCGGCTTCCCTACAGCTAGGTCAGCTTGAGTCTTGCCCTTACCCTTACCCTTGTTGTTAATCATGAGAACGTCCTGTTTCACGCTCCCACTCAATTTCAGATCACTCTCGGTCTGTACGAGAAGTGAGTGGAGCTGATGAAGACTTTTCTTCATATCATTCATATAGTAATTTGCCCTGAAAAGGGCAAAACCATCATGAAGTGAATGAAGCACACGATCAATAATGATCTTCTCATCGATTTTACAACCAAGAGCCTCCAGCTTCTCGACATTCTCGATCATAGCAAGAATGTGTGGGCTAACCGCTTGGCCCTTCTGGAGTTTCGCTTCAAAGAAGCGACAGGTATACTCATAGCTAACAATCCTCGGAGCTTTCGAGAACTCGTTAGAGAGAGTGGTGAAAATCTTGTTTGCACCCTGGGCTATGAATCGCCTCTGCAAATTGGATTCCATTGAAAAGATGAGTACGTTCTTTATCGCACCCGCCTCCATTACGAAATCACTATAAGCAAGTGATTCATTGGCTCCTGCATTGGGGCCTGGGTTAGTCGGTAGTGGCTCAGTCAAGTACTTGAGCTTACCGTCAGCAATGGCAGCATTCCGTAATGCCGCCTCCCAGTCCGCAAAGTTGGACCCATCATTCTTCAGTCGCGTGGACTGATTCATGTTGTCCATAAAAATCTTTAGCCTGGACTCGCGAGCGAGTGTAGCACTTGGCATTGGGTCATCAGTATGGCCAGCCATTTTGTTATTTAGCAGTTATGAATTCGAAAACTGTGGAAAAAGAAAATGAATATGATAAGTTTCATCATTTTAATTTTGAGTCTAATGAAAAACTGTTTAATGCGATGACTCGTGCATTTATACAATTATCCTCCCTTAAGAATTATATAAATGATCCCAAGACTCAATTTCTGTAAATTGATAAGCCAACCTCTTGGCTAATTCTACCTTTAGAATCCTCGGTCGATAAATTTCTGTAAATTCTATCTTTTAGTCCATTATAATCCCAAGATATTACTCGGACTACAATGTTGAGGTAAAATAGGTCAACACTCACTACTTACCCAACGTAGAAGGGGTCATATTATGACTTCCGACGAAGAAGGGGTTCATAGTAGTTTTTCCTATAAAGACTAATCTCAATTTTCATTTTAGAGGAAGATCCCATCATCTTAAATTTAATTCATTTTAAGTGAACAAATTCTAGCATTTCGTGAATGATTTAGACTAAGGTGATGGCCCTATGAACGAGTGACATCTGTATGTCTATGATGAAAATTCAAACTATATGAATCATTTTTCATGCATTTTAGGTGGTTTGGTTTAGGCGGAATATGATGCAATTATTTAACATGTGAATGAAAAGCAAAAGAACGAAAAATACGTAAACTATTACAACGGTCCTAGTGTGGCCTATCTACCAAAATGAACAGAAAATACAAGTTTGGAATCCATCCTAATGGACCCGAGAAGCTTGACTTTGTCTCATCTTGGTCCATGTAGCGGGAGTGAGCATCCGATCTCCATCTTTAGTCTTCTTAAATTACATTTTCAAAATTACAAAATAAACCTATTTACATTCTAATTCCAAAAACATAATTAAAAGAAATAAAAGGAGATTCGAGATCTCATAAATACATCCAAACCATGTTTCCATCATTACGAAAACATGATTAACTAAGGCCACACTAGGTATTACATTTTTCAACCAATTGCAAAAATACGTAAATAAAACCATTCATTCATTCATTCATTCGACAAAAAAAAATGCATCAACTATATAAATTAATTCTACAAAACATAATTCATTAATTATGTTGATTAATTATCCAAACCACCATTATACGATCAAAATTATGTGACAATTCCTTAATTGCCCACAACAATTTTAATCTTCCATAATCCATTTTTATTTTAAACCTTTTTAAAATAATCGGGTATCATTATTGTGAACCTTTTCACAATAACAAACAAACAAACATTATCTTTATAATGCCCAAAAAAAAAAAACAAACAAAATTTTTTTTTTTTTTTTTTGCTGATCACTGTTCACGCGAACAGTACCAGTCCCACATTTTTTTTTTCTATTTCTCACGGTTTAAGCAAAAAACCGGAAAAATATACATTAAAAATTTAAAAAAAATCCAGCTGCTAACAGCAATAAAAAAAAAACAAAAGAAATTTTTTTTTTTTATTGTACAGTAGCAGCACTAAAAATTGGAACGGTTTTAAGACGATTATGCTTATATTAACTAGATCGGTGCAAACAAACAATGCCTAATCGTTATTAAACATTGATACAAGTAGATGATTCAAATTAACCTTTTAATATGAACATCTAAAACAATTTATACCGAAAATATATAGCACAAAAATTGATGTTCATTAACATCCAATACAATTCCATTTACATTCTAATTTAATCCTTATTAAATTAAAATATCAACAAATTCATATATTATCATCTTTAACAGATTAAAACAATAATATGAATGAATCTTTAATGGAACCCAAAACAAAAATCATCACGGCAAAAAAAAATAAAAACCGAGAGTTTGATTTTAAAAAAAATTTCCGAATTTTTTTTTTCTTTCAATAATCATACAATTTAATATTTATGAAAATCACATAAAATAATTTCATAGCCCTAAGGCTCTGATACCACTTGTGGGAATATATCCGTATACATCCCTTTAATCTTACAGGATTATAATGAAATTACGATTTATATGATTAACGGGTCATAAACGAAATTGCATAATAAACAAAGGGATTAGGAATAACCTTTAGTCCTCGTAAATTCGGCCTAAGAACAGATATCAAAGCAGATATCCTCCTAATCGTCTCACCCAAGATTGATCGAGAAATGCCCTTGTATTTGCTAGAAAATTAGAGAGAAAAGAGTCTGTATCTTTTTCTTTTGAGATGTGAAATTGATGATGAATAATTAGAGAGTTGGAATGAGTAAAAACTCTTCCATATACTCCCTAGGTCACGGCACACATAGGAGAAAAATAAGGGTTATTTTTCTCTTGTTTTGTTACCATTTTGACCGAAATTCCAAAGAGTAATCTAGACTCTTTTTCGGTTAAATTCGCTTCCATTTAATATAATGTTATACATATTATATTTGTCTAATATGTTGTCATACATTAATAAGGTCCATTACAACATTTTGCAGTGGATATATTAATATAACAATTATTATGACAATCGTATAATATATACTTCAATTTATAAATATCGGTATATTTATAATCCTGCTAATTAAATATAACGGTTTATGTTTAATTACGAATTAACATTTTAATTCGTTTAAGCTCACATTATATACTACAACTAAATATAACATTTTATATTTAATTACGAATTACAGTTAATTCGTCTTAGCTAACATTATTTAATCGTTATTAAATAATTATATCATCATCACATTGACTAACCTTTTAGTCAAAAACACCGACTAACCTTTTAGTCATTTAATAAGGCATCAATATGATTATTTTCTCAAATAATCACATCTCTCAATCACATCCTTTAGGTGTGACTTTTAGGGACCAGTTGATCACCGCCATCTGTATGACAATAACGTCAAACTTATCTAGCAAGCCAACCGTTATCGATAAACGTGATAAACTCGCTGCGAATATAGGCTCAGTTAACTCTTTTTTTTTCTACTATGTTAAAAACGTTATCAGGCCTTAGCCGCACCCGTACCAAGGAGAGAGAGTCTGTTTCATAAACTTAATGAGGTTCCACTCTAAAACCAATTGGCACTAGAAGAAGTAGTCTCTTGCCTTATAAAGTGATGAACTTTCTCTTCTTTTATCAATGTGGATAACTCACATGGTGGAAATATTTGGTTTCTTCACAAAATATTGTTTGCTTGCTTTCTTGAAGAATTTTTCGTTTCAATGTTATTCAATCAACTAGTTGTTAAATTATGGCTCATTTGAAACTACTTCTTCTCAATAGTTTTACTTAATCATTTTTTTGAGATTCGAGGTAATCAATCACTAGGTACTTGTCATTTATAGAGTATTCAATCATCTAAGAAATCTATTCCCATATTGTTTAGTCAGTCAGTCTCTCTTAAGACGGATATAGCCGTCTTAAAACGGATTAAATATCATACCACTTAAACAGATAAGATAAATCATTTGCATTTTCTCATGCGTTCTATTTTTGTCTTATTTATATAACTTGACCCATCTTAAATTGAAGACAGATATTTAAACAATAATTTGTGTTGTCTAGTTAAGTATATCATCGGCCATACAAATTAAATTGCCTACTAAAAACAGATACTTAAACAAGAATTTGTGTTGTCTATTTAATTACAGTAGGTCTTGCTTAAGACGGGTTGGATCTTACAACGGGTATTTTGTGAGAGGAAATGGGTAGAGGGGACAAGGTGGGCTCCCCCCATGTGCTCTCCACTCACCCTTGATGGGTATTTTGTGAGAGAATATGGTATCCGTCTTAAGCTTAAGACGGATACCTCGGTCTGAAATAAGAATTTGTGATTTAATTATACCATGGCCATACAAAAGTAATTGTCTTTACATGATGTACTCTCAATACTATTCCAATAAGAGTCATGTAGTTAACTAGTTATACTCATTCTAGTCATAGCCATGTGAAGTCACTAAAGCCAAAATAATAAAGCTTTCTTAAAGTAGTTAATCAAGCATGATTAGGCCCTCTAACTATTATCTCTGCTGTCTTTTCCACGCCTTAGAATTCATTACGGAGTACATACATACGAGAGTTTGTACTTTGTAGTACAACTATTTGCTTTTCACCAAATACACTCATAATTCATAATTCATAATTCATGGTCTCACTTTCAAATTTGTACTCATAAGTCATAAGTTAGAATTTCATCAACATACATAATTGTCCGTATTATTTTATTTGGCTTTATTATGTTTGACCTACTATAGTTTATAGAGTACACAACTCCCGAGTATCCTTAGCGTTGTGTTACGGCCACTCACAAATCCCTTCTGCCACTCGAAAAATGAAAAATGAAAAATGACTCTCTGCTAGCCTAAGAAACATAAGAGATGAAAAATGAATCCAATAATATTCAAGTTTATTTTGGAGCTCCTATTATGAGAGAGGGGTGCGGATTTGCTTCTATTTTTATCTCCGCTTGGGCTTACATTTAGATTCACTTTCTACTCGCTTTGTTCTAATGACTCACTAGTCACTACATTTGTTTCTATATCGACTTAGACATAAACAAGATAATTTGAAGCTAGAGTCGAGTTTGTGACTTCTCCTTACACTAAAAAGTTATATACATACTAAATTCGATTATACCGAATGTTAGACGTGTAGCCCTTCCCTACTTTCATTTACGACATAACAGAGTAGCTTCCATAGTATCTTAAACTTAAAGAGCAATAATACCTTGTACTTTCGTTGTCCCGGTGAATAGTTTACGTTTACTTTATTTTGTGAAAAAAATAAAACAAACGTAAATTATTAACTGACCCTAAAATAGTGGAAGATACTCCATATAAGTTTTGTTATTGCTATTCTCAAAAAATGTAAGAGATAAATGTTAGCAGTGCAGTACTCACGGATGCCTGTAACTTGTAAGTTTCTGATTGTTAGTTTAGATATTTTAGGAGTCATTGCACAAATTTTATTCGGCAGGTAGAAGAGTATACATAGCAATTCAGTTTTATCATTTTGCTTGTATTTATTTATACTAAAATGGAGGCAAATGTCAATTATTTATTATGTACGGAGTATACATAGAAAGCGGCACAATTTGCCATCATTAAGAAAGTGTAAACTAAGACTCAGCAAAAATATACGATACGGTTATATTATACGTATCCGATACGATATACGGTTTTAATTATACGGATTTCCGTATATCCGATACGAATTTCCGTGTATACGATACGGTTTATAAAAAATCGTATCGGATACGTATCGGCAAAATATGAAACCGGATATACGGTTTCCGATACGGTTCCTATTTTTAATATAAAATATAAAAATAAAATCATAAAACCACTAAATGTCGAGTATATCCGTGACTAAATCTATTTACTTTTATACATTTTTAAGTTATTTATTCTTATAATATGTGATACTCTTTTAACTTATTAAGAAAAATCATAAAATCACCAAAAAAAATAAAAATAAGACATAAAACTTTACATAATTAAATGAAAAACCGGATACCGGATATACGATTTCCGGATATACGGTTTCCGGATATACGGAAAATCCGTATCGGATAAGGATACTCAAAATTGAGATTTTTAAAACCGGATATCCGATACGGTTTTGAAAACCGTATCGGATATACGGTTTTGCTCACCCCTAGTGTAAACCATAAAATTTAAAAGTAAAAAATAATATGGGAACAAGATTTTATTTAATTATCAAAATATTAAGGATTATAATTTTCGGGGTTCTCTTGATTCCATCCTAGGGATAAGGGTTTTGATAATACTACAAGAGTCTTATCAACTTAATCTCGGGAGATGATGAAGTCTTTTTTGTGACTTATTTCATCCTACCTACAAATTGGTAGTAGGAAGAAGGGGTCGTTTGACTTGTTCCATCTGCTGCCCTTTCAACCCTAAACACACCCCCTATATTTATAGTCAAGTAGCTTGGAGGGTAAGGTAAAAATATCTTTTAATATATATCCTAAGAAATTATCACAATCTTTATTGATAATTATCTCTTAAATACTAAAATATCATATGATAAGAAAATACCAAAATATAATACTACTAGAAAATTTCTGTAATTTGCAGGTTTTTGGTGGTTTTAATGCGTATAGGGGATGCACGAAAACAGTGTATTCTGCTGAATACGCTGGTGTTTTTTGCGACGGAAAGTCCGTTGCAAACATTGACTAATTGACTCCACAGGTGGCAGTTAAGTCAAACAGTTAGTCAACCTTTGCGACGCGTCGCAAAAGTTGACTAATTGTCTAACTTGACTTCCACCTGCCATCCGTCGCCAATAGTATTGGCGACGGATATTCAGTCGCAGACAACATGCGACGTGCTAGTCCGTCCCAGAAACTACTGTTTGTGACGAAAATGTGCGACGACCATGATCCGTAGCAAAATTGTTTTTGGCGACGAACTTTTCCGTCGCGAATCGAACTTTCTCTTGTAGTGTACCGTCGATAGTCCAACGGGGCCAATAGAAAATCTTCAATCCCCTTCAACGCTGGATGTAGGCGTCAGAGTAGAAGTTGAACCAGTTTTAAAAACGCCTTGTGTGCTTTAATTTTCGCTGTTTATCTCTCGTTATTTCATTTCGCAAAATACAGAATAACCACAGTCATGTTCACTGTGATATAATCTTACTGTCTTTTTTCGTTAATCTCTAAGGATTCTCTAAGAAGATAATATAGATTTTGTAAGAACCTAAACCTAGTATGACCCTTCTCATCTTAACCCGACCCGAGCTCTCAAATTACAACCCATATTCCATACTATCTTATGTCAACTCAAGTTCAAACCGGTAGATAAGACTTATTCATCCATTACACACTCAATCCCCATCTATCCCAACTAAAATAACCTCCTTAACAAACCAACCCCACATCATACAACATATTCATTATTCACATAACCAAAAACACAAACAATAATGAAGAAACTCTATCGCAAAGGAGCTGTCCACCCTTCACCTTCCTCCACAACTTCCGACCCTATTTTCACCCTCTCCTATCTCCCCGCAACCATCCTCGCTCTCGCCGCCGCGCTCTCCGTCGACGACAAACATGTTCTCGCCTATCTCCTCTCTTGCGCCACCACCACCCCCTTTGACTTTGAGCCCTCAAAACCATCTTCATCCAATAAAAAACATAACGCAAACACAAAAACTAAAAACTACCCTTGTAACAGTAACAATAATAACACACATGTAGCTTGTTTTACTTGTTACTGTTTTAACTGTTATACAAGTTACTGGGCACGTTGGGATTGTTCACCAAACCGTCAGCTTATACATGAAATTATCGACGCTTTCGAAGACGATTTGTTAGTTCAAAGGAAGAAGAAACATGGGGTCAACAAAAGAGATAAGAAGAAAAATGGTAATAAAAAGAGTTTGGATGATTATGGTGTTAATGATGATGATAAGTATGAAGGGTTAATCCGAGTTGAAACTGAGTCAAGACGAGTTGGGATTGGATCGGTTGAAGGTGGTGATGAAGCAGGGGAGAAACAGGGGTCTGTTAGAAAAATGGTGAGTTTTATATGGGAAAGTGTTTGGGGTTAATTAATTTAAGTTTAATGAAGGATTAGTATTAGGGTTTGGGTTTAATTATGTTGTTAATCATAAAAATGATAAAATCATGCTTTTACTTGATTTCCAATTTTGGAAAACACGTGAAATTTGATATGTGTACTTTCAAGTCATTATCCATCTTGTATGATATGTAGTGATGTATAACTACTTTTGCCCATCTCTATGTAATATTAATGTAAGAATTAATGTAAGAATATGTGAAGTTTTGGTTTTTTCATTTGAGAAATGTATAGTTTCACTAATCACAGTAGATTATAAATTTACCAAGTTTAATAGTTTATATGACAGCCTTTAGTCGTAAGTTAACTAGCTCAAATCTGGACTAAATTAATTAGGCTAAGTTTATCCGGGTATGAAGTTAGGTCTCAAAATCAGATTTTTGCAAGCTTGAGGCTACGACTTGGGATAAAGTGGAAGAAGTTTTAGCCAGTCTTAAGTTGAGTCTTGGATATAAAAGACTCGACTCAAGACCCGTGAATTATATTTTGTATGTGTAAAATGTTGGTCAAAACGGTCCATATACTTTTACAAGTAGAGGTTCAGATTTTGATGTAATTGAAGGATAATGTGGAAGAAATAAAAGAGTTTAAATTGAATCTTAGAAATAAAATAATTTGTCAATTTAAATCTATTTACTTTTAGAGTTATAGTAGATATTGTCTTTGTTTTCAACCTTACTTTTGTAGGTTTACTAACTTTTGTAGGGTTGCTAACTTTTTGTGTTTAAATCCAATTATTATGTGGAATATTTGTAATCAAATTTTGGTTGGTAGATAATTATTGTTAGTGTTTTCATGAGGTAACACAAGGGTTATTCAGTCAGTTTTGCTTGTGACGTCTTTTTGAAAAGACATTTCACAACCTCCCCCTCACTTATTCTCCCAGTTTAATTTGGGAGAAGTCTTTTTAAAGTGATGAGAAGTGTCCATTTTTAATGAGAATTTATAATTTATAAATATTATTCTTGTATCGAAGTTAGTGAATAATTCAGGAGTGAACGAGTACTGAATAATTTGATTTGGTTGTGCGTGTTATTTTGCGAAAAGAAAACCAAGGCTTTTAGATTTAAAATGGTCCGTTGGCCAGTTTTGATGTCAATTATTGAAATTGAAAGAATATGGTGAAATATTAGTGCAGTGCATCTTATCATGGCAAAATACTCCTTTTGCGGCCATTGCATCATTACTTTATTCTCTTTCAAAGTTGTTTCATCCAATCCACTATTTTCTTTGTTGTTTCAACGTTACTACGGAATTCAATCATTCCAAAATTAAAGAGTGCATAGATCCAACTTCCAAGTACACTCAAGGATGGTATACCCGTTTACCAAGAGTAATTTCGTAAACTCAACTGGCTTGAGGGTACTGCAGCGCGGGAATACCTCAAAGCGTTATAAATGGCAACGAATTGAGATGTGCCGAATTCGACTCCGGTCCCAACACGGGAGTGCTGCGATTACCTGATACCCGGGCTTACAGGATGTTCGGGTGTTCCCTTGGATCACAAAAAAAAAGAGTAATTTCACAAATTAAAAGTAAGAACAAACACGTGCAAGTGTGCAACATCCCCAAACCCCTATCGATAGACCTCTCACAATTAGGTACTTATACAACCTCCGACGTCCCGCGCACCTCCGCTCCTTGATGCTCGTACCACCACCATTCTTGTTGATCTCACCTCCGTCGCCAAAGGCCAACCATAACTACCATAGTAGCCACCATTAAACTCGTCATTTCGTCATGCACCGCTACCAAAGTTGTGCATAACCTATTCCCATGATATAGTAACATCAACGCACCGCCTTCTTCTTTGTTCACCATCACACATCACCGCCACAAAATCACCTATTCAATTATTTAATATGGTCAGTTAGTTTAATGAGCGAACTACGACTTTTTTATTACGTTATCACTTAAACTCTGACTCAACTTTTTCAGTATGTTTACTAAGGACGCTCTATAGGCTTACTTGCCCAGTGTCACAGTCCTCTACTTTGTCGAACTGTGGTGCGCACCCTTGCCCTACTCTTAGGGAAGAATGCAAGCGACAAAGGGACTCGTGCTAGTGAAGGATCGCCCACTAGCACGCAACTCGAGAGTCGGGGTGTGTGTCGAGAGTCCTAGTCATCATGATTATCAACGTTCCGGCACACGAAAGTAATAAAAGTAGTAAGCAATACTATTATTGAAAGTAAGAGACAAGCAATATCAAGCTTAAAGATGAGAAGTGATTTTGATTGACTAGCACCTCTCATAGAGGCTTATTTGATAGTTTCATTCTCATAGCAGTAAACATCACATGTGCAGAATAGCGATACATTTTCCAAAAGCCTAAAAACGTATTTTAAACATAAAACTAAGCTCCAAGATTCGACACACAAGAAGTAATCTTGGAGCACTACATGAATATAAAAATAGAAATGAAAGTACATAAAAGTATGAAGGAAATCTAAGAGGTCGAAGTGATCAAAACGCGCGCGCAACTTTTGAGGATTTGGCGGATCCTTACACCTAGCATGCACAGTAAACTCAATAAGCAAGCTCAGTTCCTACTGGCTTACCTCAGTATACTTACCAAGGAAGCTTACTATACCTACTGAAACTTATTGTGTATCGGTAATATGCTTAAGTCTACTTATTTAGGGGTCGTTTGGTTCAATATAATGGAACATAATGGATTGGAACGAATATCATACCATGAGTGTATGAGGTTGTAAATCCATACATTTTTATTTTTATTTGGTTCAATATAATTTATAGTATGATGGAATGGAGTTTGATATCTATGCAAGAAGATGGGTATGAGATTACAAGGGATTATGGTGGATTTATAATTCATCGTGATTCTATTTCCATTCCAAAACCCTCTAACTAAACATTGGAATGCATCAAATTCATTCCAATCCATTCCAAGAATCTCAACCAAACACCCTTAATATTTTTATTATGGTTTGTCAATGTTAATGGAGATAAACTTTCCATCTAACTTCATAAGTTTAAACCTACCCAACTTTGACGCTTTAAAAGTCAATAAATAAAAGAAATAAACAACGTTATGTTTTTTTTTCTCCTTAAGTGGTTCAGTCACATTACTCGAAAGTTACGGGGACTGTTCTCTGGTTCCACGCTTTTTACAAATAAACTTGTTTTGTTTTTTCACTTATCTATTTTCTATTACTTTGTTTATCCGGCTTTGGCCAGCGGATTCAAGTATAGACGGATTCGGAGGATGATGATATGATACGGTTATTATAACACAAACGTAAAATTCATGTGGTACCCTTGAGGTTTGACGTTTGGCACGATATGCCCAATTTTTACATCCGAAAATGTTTAAGAGGCCATAACTCGTGTTTACGAGCTCAGAATGTGACAATTTTTTTTTTCAAATCGAATATCTTTTCGAGAACTACAAATTGAAAAAAAAAAATTATCGAATTTGGAACTCGTGACCAAGAGATATGGTCATTCAAAGTTTTTTCGATAACAGAAACTTTGAAATACAAAAACTCCTAGCCACGATATCCGAATACGACAATTATTTTTTTCAAATCGTAGTTCTCGGAAAGATGATCGATTTGAAAAAAAAAATCATCACTTTCTGAGTTTGTAAACACGAGTTATGACCTATTAAACTTTTTCGAATAAAAAAATTGGGCATATCGTGCAAATTGTCAAATCTCAAGGGTACCACGTGAATTTTCCGTAACACAAATTATTGTGCACATAATGGCGAATGGAAAATGAGATAGCGCCACCCGGTGGCGCTCAATTTAAGCGTCACCGGGGTTAATATTGTAAATTGCTAAGTTATTTTGCTTTTCCACAATTAAAATTTGGATTTCAAACTAAATAGTGTTAAAGGGTACTTTAGGAACTTGATATTATTAATTGTAAAAAAAATGATTATTGTAAATATTAAATAAAAAAAACAAATCCTCAAATTCTCAAAAATTGTTGCTTTTTTTCTGAACGAATTTGAGGACCAAATGGCTGCTTTATGTAAAGGTTTGAAGGTTTATTATTTTTATTCATAATTGACAATGAATACAAGGCTAGTATTTATAGTAGTTACAATTATAAACCCTAACACAATATTTACCTAATACAAACTATGGTAATATACTATAATACGGAGATATGAAAATATTAACAAGTTTACATAATAAGAAATATAGAACGATAAATATATGGAAGATTACGTAAGATTACGTAATATTCCTAACACGCTCCCGCAAGACGGACGATCCGAAGGCGAGACCGATCTTGGAAAGTAACGAGCTAAAACGCGGTCGATGAAGGGGTTTGGTGAGGACATCTGCAAGTTGATCATCACCAGAAATATGTTGAACACGAAGAAGACAAGTTTGAACTTGTTCGCGAACAAAGTGAAATGCTAAAGCCAGATGTTTCATACGAGAATGAAAAACAAGATTAGCAGAATAGTGAGTAGCACTAAGGTTGTCACAATAGATAACCGGTGTAGAAGGAGCTGGAACACGAAGCTCAGTTAGCAAAGAGCGAAGCCAAGTCAGTTCGGCCGAGGTGGTGGCAACAGCGCGGAATTCAGCTTCGGTTGAAGAACGGGCTAAGGCACGTTGTCGTTTGGATGCCCACGAGAGAGCATTTCGACCCATGTAGGTAACATAACCAGTGGTAGATAAATACGAGTCACGATCACCCGCCCAATCAGCATCACAGTAGGCATGAAGTTGAATAGGAGAGGACCGAAATAGTTGAATGCCAACATTGATAGTGCCATTCAAGTAGCGAAGAAGACGTTTGAGTGCAATCCAATGTAGTTCAGTGGGACGATGCATGAATTGAGCCAATTTTTTGACGGTGTAAGCAATGTCAGGACGAGTAAATGACAAATATTGAAGACTACCCAGTAAGGAGCGATAGTCGGTGATATTAGATATTGTAGAACTCCCATCATTGTGGAGGGGAGGGTTAACCGCTACTGGTGTGGTAGCAGGTTTAGACTCGATCATTTTGTGAGTGTGCAATAAGTCATGGATGTATTTAGATTGTGTCAACAAGAGACCATGGGGGTTGGGGGTGACTTCGACGCCAAGGAAGTAGGAGAGTGTGCCCAAATCCTTGAGTGAGAACCGTGTGGCTAGAGACTCAATGAAGGCTGACACGATTGGAGTATTGGAGCCGGTGACAATAATGTCATCAACATAGACTAATAAATAAATGGTGTGAGACGATGTCGTGCATAAAAATAAAGACGGGTCGGCAAGTGAGGCCGTGAAGCCAGTGGCAAGAAGGTGAAGCTTCAGTGTCGTGTACCAAGCACGCGGTGCTTGTTTAAGACCGTATATAGCTTTGGTGAGCTTACATACATAGGTGGGATGTTCGGGGTCAGTGAACCCCGGTGGTTGCGACATGTAGACCGTGTCGGTGAGGGCACCTTGTAGGAAGGCATTGTTGATATCAAGTTGGCGAAGACACCAACCATTAATTAGAGCAAGGGAAAGAATGGTACGCACCGTGGCGGGTTTTACAACCGGACTAAAGGTGTCCGACTAATCAATTCCGGGTCGTTGCAGGAAGCCTTTGGCAACCAACCGAGCTTTGTATTTGTCAATCGAGTTATCAGGCTTGTATTTGATACGATAAATCCACTTACATCCAATGACATTGAGGGATGGGTTTGGTGGGACGAGGGTCCACGTTGCGTTGTTTTGAAGAGCATTGTATTCGGCAATCATGGCGTTACGCCATTGCGGGTCAACTAAGGCTTGCTTAGTGGTATGGGGTAACCGGGAGGGGGGTAGAATAGTGGCAATTTTGGCATATTTGGGGTTGGGGCAGCGGATGTTGTGAGTGAGGCGCGTGATAGCACCAGGACGAGGAGGTGAGGGAGGTGGTGGTGGAGGTGGGGGTGAAGGAATGACCGTGGTAGGGGCAGGGGCAGAGGAGGGTTGTGGGGAAGCAGGGGAAACAGGGGAACGGGGTGAAACAGGGGAGGTGGTGGGAGGGAGCTGGGTGGGCTGATTGTAGGGTGTTGAGGGTGGGAACTGGGTTGGAGGGGTCACGGGTGTGGGCTGGGTTGATGGTGGGTGAGATGCAGCGGAGGGTGGTGGCAGCGGGGTATGAAACCAGTGGGAGGAGGTTGGTTGAGAGGAGGTGTCGACGGGGTTGACTGGTGAGACGAGGTCGGGGTAGGGGAATCGGTTTTCGATGAATTTGACATGGCGAGACACATAAACTTTGTGAGTGATGGGGTCAAGACAATAAAACGCACTTTGCGTGGGTGAATACCCGACAAACAGTCATGGTTTAGACCTGGGTTCGAGTTTGTGTGAGGTGTACGGACGAAGCCAAGGATAACAAAGGCATCCAAAGCTCCTAAGTTTGGCGTAGTTGGGGTCATGACCGAAACGTGTGTGGTACGGGGAAGAGTTATTGAGAGTGGGTGTAGGAAGCCGGTTGATGAGGTAAACGGCGGTGGTGAAGGCATGAGGCCACAAGGTCGAGGGAAGACGAGCATGGTTAAGGAGAGATAGACCGGTCTCAACTATGTGTCGGTGACGACGTTCGGCAAACCCGTTTAATTTGGGGGTGTGAGGTGGGGTTGTGAGGTGACTAATGCCGTGAGCATTGAAGGTGTGGGCCATCTTAATGTATTCGCCACCGTTGTCGGAGAAGACTTGTCGAATGGGTGTTTTGAAGTATTTTTCAACGAGTTTTTGAAAGCGCACAAATATGGTGGTGGCATCGGATTTCAATTTAAGAGGATATAACCATACATAGCGAGTAAAATGATCAACGAAAATAATATAGTACTTGAAATTGTCATAAGACAAGACGGGAGATGACCAAACATCGGTAAAAATTAAATCTAATGGCGACTTTGAAATTAAAGTTGAATTGGAAAAGACTAACTTATGACTCTTGTGTATATTGCAAGAGTTACAAAAATCAATCAGTAAATGACTAGTGTCTATTGAAAACTTAGAAGTTAAAATATGGAGTATTTTTGCCGACGGATGTCCAAGACGATGATGCCAACCATAGTCTTTAGATAATCGGCTAGTGTATGCGGTAGGTTGAGGAGGGTGCCATTCATAGACTCCACCATTAGACGTCCCGCTTATAAGAATCCGATGAGTTTGAAGGGCCTTTATAGAAAAAGAGTTTTGTGAGAATTCAAAATAGGCGTTGTTGTCAAAGCAAAATTGAGAGACGGATAAGATATTACGAGAAATTAGAGGAACAAATAAGACTTTTTGAAAATTTAAATCATTAGATTGAGAGCGAAGGCGGAACGAACCTATGCGTGAGATAGGAAGAGCCGAGCCATCGCCAATGACAAGTTCATCGCTCCCATCATACGGAGCGTGGAGTGCAAGATTGTCAAGATCATTGGTGATGTGGTGCGTAGCACCACTTTCGACGAGCCACGGACGCGAGGCGGTTTGATCAAGTTGGTTCGTGGTCGCTGTGTGAGCTTGAGGCGAGGACCGATTAGGGCGACCCGAGGTGAAGGCTTGGGAAGGTGGGAAGACGACATTGGGATAGTCACGTTTGAATTTGTAACATGACGAGATGACATGACCGGTGGCACGACAATATTGGCACTTACCTTTGAAGGGAGGGGGGTGTATGGTTCGACCGAGGACGGGGCTGGGTTAGATGACACGGGGCGCGAGCTGGGCTGATTGTAGGGTTTGGTGGGGGCACGGTTGTGGTAGGCAGCATGGGCGGAGGCGGGGAAGGGGGAAGGCTGGTTGTGGTGTTTTTGGGTTAGTTCAAAGTTGATCAATTTTTCGTGTAAGGCATCAAAGGAAATCGGGTCATCACGCGCATTAACGGAATCAATAATAGGTTTAAAAGTAGTATAGTCGAGTCCACGGATTACCTTAGCGATGATATCGTCGGAATCCATAGGTTTGCCAAGAATAGCAAGTTTGTCGGTGCAAGATTTGATGAGGTGCATATAGTCGGTGACGGTTTGATTAGATTCTTTAGAGACGGAGTCAAGTCGATCTTTGACTTGTAGGATATGACCCCGAGTAGATTTGGCAAAGGTATTTGCGAGAATAGTCCAAACATCGTTGGAAGTAGGAGCACGCATGACAAGAGCGTGAGTTTCAGGTGTTAGGGTACCAAGGAGAGCACCCTTGATAAGTTGGTCTTGTCGTTGCCAAGTGTGGAACGACGGGTTGGTGGTGGGTGTGGTTTTGTCGGTGGCAGAAGTGGCGGCTAGGGTGGCCGATGGACATGGGAAGGTACCATCGAGGAATTGGAGCAAATCATAGCCGATGAGAAGTGACGAGACTTGGTCTTGCCATTGCATAAACGTCAATGGGGTGAGTTTGTCAACCATGGACAAGTTAACGAGGTAGAGCGGGATGCTCGGTTCATGGATGTTTTGAATGGTGGAGGCCGACATAGCCGGAGTAGGTAGGCACGAGTTTTGTTGGTTAGGATCTTGAGGCGATTGATACCATGTAAAGGTTTGAAGGTTTATTATTTTTATTCATAATTGACAATGAATACAAGGCTAGTATTTATAGTAGTTACAATTATAAACCCTAACACAATATTTACCTAATACAAACTATGGTAATATACTATAATACGGAGATATGGAAATATTAACAAGTTTACATAATAAGAAATATAGAACGATAAATATATGGAAGATTACGTAAGATTACGTAATATTCCTAACATGATAAGAATATCTAAAGATCCTATTGTTATTGTACATAATCTTTTAGTATACTATAATGATTTGTGTATCTTCCCTGATTATATTTTCCATGCACATATATCTTTGTATTTACGGCAATATGGTAGTAGGGTTTAGATTTTACCCATTGCACAATGTTGTATATAAACAAGCTCATGTAACATTATTATTCATGCAATTCTAATACAATTAAAACCGTTCATAATTCTAATATGCTTTATGCCTTTGACATGCTTTTGAAAGTTATACTCGCAAATGCAATTTCATCCAAAAAGTAGCTGATTATTGCAGTTTGCAAATATGCAAGTCATGTGACCAAATTAATTTATGAGAACTCATTTGTTTATCACAATTTAAGAATTAGTTTGTGTGAATAAGGTATTGAATTTTCTATTTTCGATAGATTGTGGATGAAGAACAAGTAAACAAAAAGGAGAGTAGAAGAAGAACAAATTTGTGTAATTTTAATGTAAATAGTATATCAATTTGATCTAGTTAAGTGTTTCATTTTAATTGAATACCTATTATATAGTATAAAATTACACATTTAACCTTGAATATTTGGCGCAAAAACGAAAACCATCATTTTATTTTATATTTTTTGTTTTATTTTATTATGGTGGCGCCGAGATTCGGTGCCACCCGGTGGCGCCCTATCGTCATCCATGGCGAATACTCCGTACTAAACTAATTAATGGAACAATTCTTACGCTATTACATCTGGTACGTGGTCAGGACTCAGGATGTACTTGGGAATTTGCTTCTCCAACAAATTTTATCTACAGAATATCTGCGTTGACAAGAATCTTATCTTAATTAAAATACAATAGAAATATCAAGATAACGTGTAAGCAAATTAAAAAAAAAAAAAAAAAAAATAATCATTGACTTATTACGTACCCAGAAATCACAATCAAATTCTATGAATTAACATTGATTCATTCTCAATTATATAATTTAAGGGAATTAATAACCTGGAATCGGGTAAGAAATTATAATTATAACATGCATAATTTGAAATAATGGATATATGTGAATGAACTATAGACTATAGTAATTGGTTAAGAAGTGTTACAAGCTTCAACAAGATTAATCTCTTGGAAATTTGGAAGGAGTTACGCATGAGACTGTTTTCGAATAACTCTTGGCAATCGGCATAGGTAGTTAGTGACCGATAAAAGCCCTAACTTAAAACGACAATTGTGTTAAATATTACATCAAAGGCCTTACCTATGTACTGAAATAATATTATTGTACTTTTTTCGGATGAGCCAGTATGAAAATTACGTCGATAATTACACAGACCGATAACTACTTGAAGATAATTAGTGAATCCATAATAACAAGTGTGGCAGGGCTTTTATGTCTGTACAGGTATAGAGGAAGAATTGGAAGATATGATGCAGCCTTTGAAGCGATCAACAATGGCAAGCTGGGCACTGCGTCGCACCAAACGCCGATGAGACGGAAGTGGGAGTCCATCCTTGACGCAGGCATCGTATTCCTCGAGAGCCGAGACGATGTAGCTGAAGTCCGGCCGCTTGTTTGGGTTCGCTGACCAGCATCTCTTTATCAGGTGAGCCAAGGCTGGTTGACAACTTGCTGGGAGCGGTGGCCGAGCATTCTGTACCACATTTTAAATACAGATCATAAAATGTAAGCGCACAATTAAACAAGCCATATGTCTTATTAGTTATTTATAACTATTTGACCCGTTTTAACCTTAAAAATGACTGGTTGTTTAAGGAATAACATATACTCCGTATAACATACATTAAGTTTTTGGATTTTGCAGTACATTTTACGTAAAGTGGTTTTACTTAGAAACCGTCAAAACTACGACTAGTATATTAACATCAAAATCCGACATTATTTTTGGATGTATTATTGTTTTAACAACACAAACATATAAGGAGTGCTATTTAGTTTTTTCGTATGTAACTTGGGATAATATTTAGGTTCTACCGGGCAGTCTTATTACCTCTATTGGACAATGACAGGGCGCCACCGGGTGAGGGTTTCTTATTTTTTTCGCAACATTAGTAGCCACATTGGAACGAATTTAATGGGCTAAAATATGTAAAAGTTGATCATTTTACAAAAAAATAGAGTCGAAAAAAGAAGACAAACCTTGTTAGCCACAGCAAAAGCAGCTTGGACAGGGGTCATACCCTGAAAGGGAAGCAAAGCAGTGGTAAGCTCCCAAAGAACAATTCCAAAGCTATACACATCAACCTTCCTAGTGTATGGCTTCTCCTTTATCATCTCTGGCGCCATCCACCGGTACGTTCCCATGTTCCCTTTGGTTTCTCGACATTGAGTTTCCAAGCAAGATGTCCCAAAATCGGCCACCTTGACTCTCATCTCGTCGTTGAGAAGCAAATTGTTCGATTTGAGGTCCCTATGGATGACTCCTTGTGAGTGCAGGTACGCCATCCCTCTTGAGATGTCGAGGGCTAATCGCAGGATCGTCTCGATTGAGAGGGAGTATGGTTCTTTCTTATTCAGGTACATCCTAAGGGTTCCTTGAGACATGTATTCTGTTATTATGCAGTATACTGGTGGTTTCTGGCACGCTGCTATAAACTGCAATCATACAACAACCATTTAATTTTCTTTCTAATTCAAACGATTTCTGAATAACAATTTAAGGGGTTGATGTTTGCGGGTTTTGACTATAGCTTAATGATTTTACCAGCTAAATTGACGATTGCTTAGCTGATCTATTTTTAACCGCTCGAACCTCAAGCATTTAGTTGAGATTATTCCATGTTGTATACTCTTGACCTCATTTTACAGCTTTATTTTCTTACCAGATGTCTAGGATATCGAATTTTGAAAGCTGTTAGGACAACGTTACTCATAAATAGCCGAGACATGCCGAATAATCACTGCTTACCAAAGATCAAAGTATCAAACTACTTGAAAATATGTTTTAACTTGTAAGAAGAAATAAATGGAGATATGAAAAAAGATTAAAAAAAATGAAACTTCGCCACACAAACATTCAGTTGGAACATAAACTCCCAGCATATAAGTCCTTATGAAGTCTCGTACGAAAACTATTTTACCATCTCGTTTTGTCAGGAGTCAAGCCCATAAGCTCAAATAGTACGACATACTCACCGTCATGAGTCTCAACATTAGTTACAATCAAGACTACAACCCGAGACTTGTATCAACTAATCAACTCGACCAAGGGCCTATAGGTTTCAAACCTTCGATAGGGACTATTAGTTGTCAAATAGACGGTGACATGACCAACAGACGACTACCAAAACAACTAGGACAGTACGAAATGTATACAAGACATCTGTATGCATGATTGCATGAAGCCAAGTCATTAAATGTTTTATTTGTCAACTAATGATATGATAATATGGCTTCGTGGTAACTCATATGCGTACAACCGTCTCACACAAGAGCAATCACCCGCATAGTACAAGCAAATACCTGGACTATATTGGGGTGATTAAGGCGGGAAAGCAAGGCGACTTCAGACTTAAACTGAAGTTCAAGATTAGCTCTAGCTTCTTCTTTATGAGTAGGAATTCTAACCATTTTCACAGCAACTGCTCTTTGCTTATAAATCCCTCTATAAATCCTACTATGTGCTCCTGATGCAAACTTATTCCCTATAAATAGTTGCGAAAGATCAGCCGTCCATTCTTCTTGATCTTCCTTATTTGCTTCCCACGTTTCGACATTTTCTGAATCTAATATCATTGACCATGACTCTAAGCTATCAAATCTCTTCTTCTCCATATTGTTTTCTGCGTCCGAATCCCAGTTCTTCCTCGCCGTTGTTGAAATCGAGCGAATTGGTAACGATTTTCTCCGCCTTCCTAGTTTTATATGCCTTAGTGAGGAAAAACATGAAGCTTCCATGTTTTCTTAAAAGGTATAAAAATTAAAATAAACTTAAAAAAGATTGAACTTTCCTTCTGAAAGTGTGAATTGATATTAGAAACTGCATGAATCGATTCAAATGCATGGTTTCGATGGTGAAGCGAAGTGATTCTTCATTTGTTTCACTTGTGTCATAAATTTAAACATGATAGAAATACCCAATGAAATTTTGTAGTGTAGAGAATCATCATGACAAATAAAACTGGAAAACAAAATAGAGAGGTAATATAGAAACAGAGGAAAACAGGGGATTATATAAGTATCAAATTTGGATAACTGAGAGAAGAAAAAAGGTATAACTTCAGGGGTTTCATTGAATTAATGGCTGAAAATTAAGAAAGAAACTCAACCAAAAAATTAGAATAAAATTTAGTAATACTAGTATGGTTTTTTTGGTTGGTTTAAATGAGTGCACTAAAACTCCTAGAGATGGCCTCAAAATAAGTTTAATGTGATCTTTTTATAATTTAAATTAAAAAATAATATCAAAAGTAATACACCAAGTACGAAAAATTTATAATGGTTTACTTACAAAAATGGTCGTTGTTACTGTAAAATGACTACACTCGTTATGCACTACTTACTAAGTTAAGAGTCGCTTTGGCAAGATGAACAAAAAAACAAAAAAGAGATACATAGTACGAAAAAACACATAAAGGGGTATGACAAAAATGGTCTCTCAATAACTTAATGAGAGCGAAATTGAGTGAAAAATATAGAAAGAATGTGAGAGGATTCAAGAAGACAAAGAAGGGAGTTGGAAATATTCACGGTTTATACTTTATAGTAGGAGTAATAAACTGAGGGGAAGTAGATGTGTATGTGATCAAAAAAAAGGAGGGAAAGGATGATTTCAAAGGGATTTTCAGGAGTGTCTTGTGATTGCAAGAGAAAAAAGTGAGAAAAAGCCTAAGGTATGGTCTAGTCTTTTACTACCACTTACATATGAGTGGCCATGTTAAAATGCTTGCATATTGGCCTAATGGTGTGGGGGTGGAGGTTAAGTCACAAATTCTCATTGAAAACGGTCTATATCTGTCTTTAATGAATACGGGTCGAATCTCCTCTCACAAGGAGCCAAGTGAGAATCCATTTGGTTCTCCACTTATCCACCCATTTATCTCCTTGTGAGAGGGGATTCGATCCGTTTTCATTGAAGACGGATATGCGCCGTCTTCAATGAGACTAATTGAGGTTAAGTAGCCTTCAAAATCTAATTGCCTGGTTTAATTATCGATTAAAGATGTAGAGATATCATGTACTCATGTGAGTTTTAAGATAATGAAATGGCTAAATTATTTTTTAATGGTTTCTTTTATTTAAAAAATATGATGGTATAATTCATTTCAATGCCGAGTCGCCTAAACTTTGGTCAATTATGTGATTAACCATCTTAAGTTTCAAATGTAAATAAGTATCATCCTTATTTATTAAAGGAACAACCCCAAATCTTACTTGGCAAACATAGCATAAAAGTAGGAAAGTTGAAAAGTCAATTTTTTTTTTATTTTTTTTTTACTATTGATCATTATATAACCCACCTTCTCTTGAAGCAATTTAATTTTGTAAAAGTAGATGTTTCATGCTTGACTCAATAACTAACTCAGTATTTAATGGTGAATATAATTAAAATATATACGATGCATTTTATAAAATATACTACTCAGTGTATATATATGTATTCAAGAACACTATAACACTATGTAATCTATTAACCTTGATTAATAATATTAGTACTAATTTAGTAACCCATATAGTATTTAAATATTTTTTACATGAATTATACTAAATAGAATAACTACACTACGAAATACTCCATTTTATCGGGATCAAATTAGTGATAATTTGTTTTTTAGAAAAAAGAACAGTTAACAGTTCATATAAAACAGGACAAAAAAAGTAAAAAAGGAAAAACAAGAAGAAAAACCTCAATAATTGTAAATTGTATATTTTCCTAAAAAAAAAAAAAAAAAACACAACCTTCAATAATAATTGTAAACATTTCTAAAAAAATATGACTTTCTTCAAGCACCACCTCCTTTATTTGCCAACATGCATGTCGATCGATCCACTTTTTCTCGAAAATAAATTGCAGATTGACCAAATAAAAAGGATGAGAATGATAATATGATATCAATTATTAAGATTATGGGAGTGACAACAAAATAATTAAATATATCTTATCTAAAGCAAAAACAATAAAGATTGTGAAAGATAATGAGGTTAAACATAGTTTTGTAAAAATAATAATAATTACAATTAAAATGTTTTTCTTATGGAGGAGTAAATAAGGATGACTGAGAGGTAGAAGAGTGTATCTTTTGGAGGCAGCTTTAGAGCTACACGAGTGTATTTTTTAAGGTATTTTTTCTTTAAAAAATAGTCTAGCATAGTCATTTTTTATTTAATGAGGTAAGATTCGCTAAATTATCTCGTGACCCTATTTATATGGATGTGTCAATTTGCCTTTGATGTAATGGGACTAATGGATACTTGGGCTAGAAATTCACCTTCGGCTTAGATATATCACAAATTAGCAAGTCTCCCTTATGACAGGTATATCCGTCACAAGCTTGCGACGGATTAAAATACTATCCATGTCTTATCTACCTCACATGAATAGTATTTGACCCGTCGCAAGCTTGCGACGGATATGCCCGTCACAAATGAAAATTTGTGATCACAAATGGGGTTACAGGAAAGTGATCAAAATGTGTGCTTGACCTGAGTGCGGGCAATTTGCATTAATCATCATTATATTTGTACATCGTATTATATAGAGTAATAGATATATACGGAGTAATTCTTTTCAAATAAGACAAAATAGTTATTGTTTCTCTCAAGGCGGGGTATCCGTTAATAAAACGGGTATATATTATCCCATAGGGCATATAACATGACCAAGTGTTTGTTTAAAACGGGAATTATCCGTCTTAAGCTTAAAATGGGTCAAATATTATCGCATGGAGGTAATAAAAATAAATTTTTTGGTATTTTCAAAGCAAAAAATTTGGGTGATTTTATATTTATTTGACCCGTCTTAAACTTAAGACATATAAACCCGTTTTAAATGAGAAATCGGGATAACATAAATCTTTTGTCTTATTTTTGACTTATTTTTGTCTTATTTTTCCCACATGAATATATTTGACATATTTAAATGAGACAAATTAAAATATGAAACAAATATGAAACAAATTAAATATGAAACAAATTAAAATGGTACTAAAAGTAATAAAACGGGTTCATATAATGTAAAATATGTTACTTATAGAAATTGTAATGATGACGGACTAATAATTTATTATAAAGTAGATATGAATGTTATTTCAAGTGTATCAAGTAAAAGAGTTATTTTGTGTCACAACACAAAAAAGATATATAAAGGAGTACGAAGAAAGTGAACGTATAATAACTTAGTGAGAGACCGTTTATCCTAAGTTTTTGTAAATAAAAATAAAAATACTGTATTAGTAAGGTATTTATATGTAGGTTCAAAATAAAACATGTTAATCTTAAAATTGAGAATTGAGTTATGTTTAAATTAGTTGAATGCTGATGATTTCTTATGCGAAATATGTTGCTGGCGGGTTTTGAACATAGGTCATAAGTATCACCTCTCATGACTTTACCGGCTGAATTGGCTTATATTTGCAAAATTTGAGGAATAAGGATGAACTATCAGCTCTATCTTTTAAATTGAACAGTTGTGGCAAATCAACAATAATGAACTATTGCTCTAACTTTTAAAATTAACTAATTTTAAAAATAGGGGACTTTGATAATATTTTTTATGCGTTTATTTTATTTTCATATACTTTTTATGTAAGCTTTACTTTAATATTCACTTAGATAATTGAGGTACAATGTTTTATCTACACATAAAAACAACAATTAAATGTTTCATATTAAATGTAGCTTTATAAAAGATTTAATCATGTTTATTAAAGTATTTTGAGAATACAATTTTTAAAATTGCATACCCGTGCAATTTGCACGGGTTAAGACTAGTAACTTTGAAAGAAAGAAAAAGTGAAATTCAATCCAATTTTTAAATTTTAAACCAAAATTGTACCAAAAAATTCAGTTTTATTTAGTTATTCAATTTATCAGCACACAATAAAATTTATTTTAAATTAAAAATAAACTCCTATGAAATTTATTATACATTTTGAAACAAAAAAAAGAATGAATTACATAAAATTGGAAATCTCTAGAAGTAATCTCATATGTATATGAATTATATTAAAGGTTTAAAAAATATTCTTAAAATTATTTAATAAATTATATTAATTAATATTTAGTGTATAATGAGCTTATCTACAAAATAATTTGATGATATGATTTAGGTTAAAAAATGAATTAAATTTCACATTTTATCAAATTTATGGGGACTCATTACAACATTTTTAATTTATGGGATAATCTTACATTGGACAAAGTTAAGGGGGTTAATTACTTGTGTTAAAAACTATGTCACTAAAAGTAGACCTGGCAAAACCGACCTGACCCGAATAACCCGACCCGATAAGGCTGACCCGAGACCCGAAAGCGACCCGGAACTGCCTGACCCGAGGATGACCCGAAACCCGAATTGACCCGACCCGACCCAGACCCGACCCGAACCTTGACTGACCCGAAATAGATCCGACCCAAACTAACCCGACCCAAAACCACCGACCCACAGACGACCCGTTTTGAAATGATCCTAAATGACCCAATTTATTGTGATTAGGCGTGATAAACTGCAAATGAGATGACATAGCCCACGTGCAGCTCAAGCACGGCTTGGTCGAAGTCAGCCCGTGCGAGTATGGCTCGATGCCGGGCTTGACTTGAAAACTAACATGATCATTTTGACCTAAAAATGGCCTAAATAAATCGGATATGAATCTAAAATAACCTGACCCGAACTGACCCATACCCGAAATGGCCCAAACCCGAACTGACCCAAACCCGAAAGTGACCCAAACCCGAAAGTGACCCGACCCGGCCCGAAAGGTTGTGAGACCAAATCTCAATCAATCGACATTTTAAATCGTAAAAATATAAGATCAGATATAAATCCTAAAAACAATGGGAAGGACTACATATTTTTAAAAAAAATCACAACTTGTGAGACCATCACAAAGCAGGCACGTAGTTAACTCCCGTCATCTTTGAAGAATGTATAAATTGGCGGGAGAGAAATGACTTTTGACTTTGTGAGGGGGAAAAGGATTGACTACATAATTAAATTGTTAAGTTATAATCCATTTGATGTATAGTCTACTTACGTCTTTGAGCTAATTTTGAGTTTTGACGAAGTTCCAAATTTAGTTGACAAAAGTCTTGCTGATAACGTTTTAAGGTAGTTCTTGGGGAGGTAAGCTCAACCCATAAAGATGTGATTGCCGTGACTAAACATATTGTTCCACATATGACCTTTCACAATGGATGTATGTCCAACACCCATATTTTAGAATATCTTTTTACCCAAAAATAAATGGAATTACTTTTTCATATACGAACTTTACTCTTTCACATACATTTTTTCATAAAGTTTCCATAATATACCCTTTTCATAAACATATTCTCTCGTTTTCCTAAACTTAATCAAATGAACTTTTTATCGACTAAAATCAAATCTAATAAACTTGAACAATGAATTATAATTTTTCAATAATGAAGTAATTTTGTTATTAGAAATTATTAATACAATATTTTGTGAAATTATTAAGTTTATATTTATTAGTTGTCACTTGTGAATTAGGGTCTATGAGTGGTTCTGGAAACCTTAAGAAGATAGAACAAGGTGGCTAGGGTGGTCGGATCATGGTGGAAGGACAGTCATAAGTATGATAAGATTAAAGTTTATAGTTGCCATTTAATCTCGGTTGCCAAAAAATTACCCTAAGAATCCAATTATTTAGGGCTAAGGTGTGTGGTGCTTAGACCTGGCAAAACTGACCCGACCCGAATAACCCGACCCGATAAGGCTGACCCGAGACCCGAAAGCGACCCGGAATTGCCTGACCCGAGGATGACCCGAAACCCGAATTGACCCGACCCGACCCGAACCTTGACTGACCCGAAAGAGACCTGACCCAAAATAACCCGACCCGAAACCACCGACCTACACACGACCCGATTTGAAATGACCCTAAATGACCCAATTTATTGTGATTAGGGGTGACAATGAGACGAGACGGCCTACGTGCAGCTCAAGCTCGGCTTGGTCCAAGTCGGTCCGTGCCAATTTGCCTCGACACGGGCTTGACTCGAAAACTAACTTGATCATTTTCACCTGAAAATGACCTAAATAAATCGGATATGTATCTAAAATAACCCGACCCAAAATGACCCATACCCGAAATGACCCAGACCCGAAGTGACCCAAACCCGAAACTGACCCAAACCCGAAAGCGACCCGACCCGACCCGACCCGACCAGAAAAATTGAGCAAACCCGAGATGACCCGACCCATATTGACCCGACCCAAACCCGACCCGTTTGACCCATTTGCCAGGTCTAATGGTGCTTTTTATTTGTTACATTCAACGCCTTTGCACACCCTTCAAATATCTCTTCATTAGAATGGTGGGCCTTTGTGTACCATTTGCAGAAGAAATTCCACGCAAAATGGAATTGTAGGAGTTGCCTTTGGGGAGGGGTAGGGGAATGCAGTGGAGGGGGATCGGAAATGCGCTGGAGGAGAGTGTCGTTGCCGGAGAGGTGTGCGGTGGAGGGCAGTGGGAACATACGGTCCGTCGGAGGAATGCCGTCAGTAGATGAAGGGAGGTGGTGTTGGTGGTGAAGGGAGCTCAAGGAAGAGAGAAAATAAATAAATTGGATGAGAATGAGAAAAAAAGACAAAGGTATAATTGTAAAAAAACGTATGTGAAAGGGTAAAATCCGTATGTGAAAAAGTATGCCCAAAAATAAATTATCCTTTCTTAAATGTTGTACAATAGCATATTTTAAGGCAACTAGTGTTAACGGCACAACACTAATTGTTAATGCCACTAAATTGTATGGAGCACTTTCATAATTTTATACTATTATACTTCTAATTTTGTTAAGGGAAAATTGAATAGCATTAACAACTATTGTTGTGGCATTAACACTTGCCTATTTTTACTTTTTGTTATTGTTTTAGGCTAAAGATCACTTCTTAGTGTTGGGAGTTTGATCTAGAACAAGAAAATGGAGAAAAAAAAAAAAAGATGCGTCCATGACCCTAAGATAGAAGGACTTCTTATTCAATCCCCGCTAATTGTACTACAACATAGATGACACTTATAATTAGCTTATAAATTTGTCAAGTGCCATAAATGGTCATGAACCGGATTCAAAGGCTGTCAACATCAAACCTACCTTTATACGGAGTATCGGGCAAAAATAAGAATACCAAAGAATCACTTAAAACTTTAAAAGCCACAAGTTATACACCCTAGCACACCCAATGAACATAGCATTCGACCTCTCCCTAGTATCAACCATATCTTTATTGCTCATACTTTGAAGGCATCAACAATGTCCGATGAAGAAATATAAGCGGAAAACCGTCATCTTCAAACTGAGGTCCATAACTCCGACAATGTCATGCAATGTAGGAATGACCTTACTACTGAGCTATCTGATACTTTTCGCATGTGTTTAAAGGATTCTAAGAGAAAGATGTTTGTCTAAGTCGAGATACCTAAGAAAGCGACATGAGGATTGAGCAGTCCTGCTCTAGCTTATAACCCATGCAGACCTCATACAGATCAGCATTGCAACATGACAAGCACAAGATGACGATTAGAACCATCGACCAAAAATATTTACATTGCTACACACTACTCCATAACCAATTAACACCCTCCAATACACCGGCAAACTGGTGGCAGTGAAATCCGGAATGGATTGACTGATTGTAAATACTATTATTAATAATGAGAGTTCAATGTGTACCTTTTAGACTAGGTTGTACTTCAAATCTACAGCTTTTGATCCAAAGGGCGAAAAGAAAAGTATAGTCGGGAAGGCATTCCTCTGACAACCACCCAAGTTTCACCAGTGAATGTTGCATCCAACTCTACAGATAAATGCATCAAAGTGAATACAATCCAAAACTATGCATTTTTCATTTCTAATTTGTATAGGTCAAGTCTTGCATTTAGTAAAAGTGCAACTTGAAGAAGTTTGATCAACATAAAGCATCAAAGCTAGTTCAAGTGTTCAACATATTATCTTTTTTGAATTTTCTTAATAATTCTTAAAAAAAAAACCCTCAAAGCTAATAGCTAAACCAAACAAACAAAGAGTGATGAGTTCTTCCATATTTTGTTGATGACAACCTGCTGCAAGCCTTCTTGGCCGGCATCATCTGGACATGGGTTTATTCAATCACTAGTTTCCACTTTCATATAACAAGGCTTCGCCTAAGGAAGAGGTAAGGGTTTTGGGTCCAAACGCGTCTTGGAAAAGACTTGAACTTCAAACTGAGCTCCAATAATACGATGTCGTTTTAACCAAAACAACTTCTGGCGCAATTCATGCCTCTCTGCTTTTATGTCCAGTATCTGTTTCTGGACCCTTGTTTCGAATTGTTCCCTTGATTTTTTGTCGATATGAGGCGAGCGCAATACGGTATATAGTTTCCTTGTTTCGGGCAACCCAACTTTCCGTGTGTGTGGTGGAAGACTTTCCATCACCGGCCGACCAAAGGAGGTTACGATTACACGGATTTTGGTACTCATGATTTCACCTGACTATACAAAATGTTCACAATTAATAAATAAACAGGTCCTACAATAATCTCTAGAAAGAAACTAAGACATGTCAACAGCTGAAAAGCAATAATTTCTTGAAGAGAATTGGTAATAACTACCTATCCTATTATATACTCCGTTATCACTTTTTACAAATTAGTAGCTATTATAAAAAAGTTCGAAAATTACTACCTGTTGAGTACCCTTTTTACCATTTGCTAAACTCTTTCAATATTTGGCCAAAATACTTGTGAAGAGACCACTATACCCCTAAAATCTCTCTAGTTTGAACATTAGTTTGATTGTCAAATAGGTTCCCAATTAAGAATCCTACCATTTTCGCTATTTGGCCTATCCATGAAATTGCAACATTACTATGTTGGTCATGTTTTGTAGGTAAAATGATACGGAGTACTACTTTATTGAGTGAGACACCCCTCCTTCTCACAACCCTTAATAATCATGACAAACAAATGTTGCAATTCCAATTACGATTGGAGGATATAACTAAAGCACAATTAACTACCACAAACAAGTGAAATCATTAAGATTGGAGGAATGAGGGACGGCAATGGCTGCACTGAGCGTATTAAGAGTGACTGGTTCACCGACAGGCTAGGGGGGGGGGGGGGGGGAATAACAACTATTACAAATTCTCAGCAGATTAAAAAACTCGTTCCCTCATCAATCACCAGTATAGAACTCGTTGCTGGCATGATGGCCGTACACAGTGCACAGATAAAGAGACGTTTTTGGATGGCTATTGTTGTGTGAGCTTTCAGCCACTAATGTTAGTAAATTGTCCCCTCCAATGAGTTCATGTTTGATATATACAGTACTCTTGACAGCGCCCACGAGTTTATACCATCGGACCCAAATTGTCAGAGGCACAGATCCAACTCTTTATGGTTATGCAAGTTACAGTTGGACAATATATCATTCAGGTCAAGACTAAACAGCGAGTTATTTGATATCATTAAAAGCACCCTATGGAGCATTAGCCTAATGCACTTCAACCAAATGGAAAACTAAAAATCCCGAACAATCAAACCAAGCAGCAGTAAAATCGGCAAGAATGATACAATCATACAAATATGATGCTTAGCAGTTAGCATGGAGAAACATCTATTTATGCTCAGATGTACAATATTGTCACTCAAATCGTGAATACAACAAGTATATGATATCATTAAAGTAAGGACCAGCATTTTTTTTCGGATAGCTACTTCTAAGATCAGTCTAATGTATCCCCATTTTTCCAAATTTCACCTAAAAAATAGCCAAATGTGACTAAAATAAATCATAGAGGAGGGAGTATTAGTTACGGATTATGATTATACACATTGTCGCGTACCTGTGACAAAAGCAGGTTGTAAAAAATTGATCATGTTTTATCAAATGGCTTGTAGAATCATTCATCAAAATTATATCACGAATTTGCGACCGAATACTAAAACATTCGACCTCTTTGATTTACTGTTACAAAATATACTCCATAATTGAAACTTAACTATATCATTTGTGGACAATCCAAAGTAACTACATTCTGTCACAAAGCCCTTAATTCCAGAAAAATGGCAACTGCCTAACGTGATTCGGGGTTTTTAGCGATCGAATAAGGAATTAGGGTTCTAATTAAATCAATTGAAAATAAACCTTAATTAGCCCCAATTTGATTGATCAATTATCTAAATCCGAAAAGATACGAAGATATACCTCAATTCAACTGAATTCAAATAAACCTACCCAATTCTAGTCATTTGAAGCCCCATGAATTTCACCCCAATTAAAAAAAAATGGAAGATATAAATCCCAATTACAATTGAATTGAGCAAACCAATCCAATTTAGTTGGGTTCAAAACTAATAAAATTAGCATAAGAGGAACCAACAATGACATTCTAATGAACCCTAAAATTGATTCCAGAATATAATGAAATAAATTAAGCGATTGTAGAGGATACCTGCAATACTGTAGACGACAGACTGAGAAGAAGAGTGTGTTAGTGTTATAGTAGCGCCACTGAGATTTAAATGTGAGGCAAAAAAAAAAAAAAAAAAAAAAAAAGAGAACTTCCCGTGAAATCACGGGGTCTCAGTTTCAAGCGTCTTCAAGAGTAATTATACCGAGTAAATACGACACTCGAACGGATATACGACACTCGAACTAGGTATAAGTAATTATACCGAGTAAATGTGTACGGAGTAAGTGAGTAATTATTAAGTTAGGCTTTTTACAAAATTGGATTAAAGTTTTTGAGATTGTATATTTAGAAGCTCTTTATAACTTACAGCTTTACATGCCAACAGTCATCGACATTAGTGAAGTGATTTTTCAAGATTCTCGTGTTGAGTTAGGTTCTAAAGAGGAAGTCGAATCAAGAGATGTCTTGATCTCTTAGTAGAGAGTTTGTGTGTGTTTGAAGCAAATAGGATCCGGTGGTTCACATACAATTCTGGATGCTTAAATTCATGTACTTCTTAACTCATTGCTAAAAGTTCTTTCGAGGAACAACAGTGTAACTAAGACGAAATTACGGTACACGAACCGGCTGCAAAATGATGAAATAGCCACCTTGAGTAACAAGACTTTAGTTTACATCTTTTCATATACTGTATCGAATATTACCCTTGGCCTAGAATTTCATTTGTTTTAGGGAGTTACTTCGTGACCAAGGTTATTAAAGTTGTAAGTTTTGAAGTTTTCCTCTTGACTACAATTCACATAAAGTAAAACTTACTACGATTCACATAGAGTAAAACTATACTACTTGCACAATACTCTATAGTTAATACTCTATAGTTGGTACTCCGTATATATTAACACATATGGAGTATAGCTAATGCTCTAAGGCATGAAATTTACATCAAATGCGAACTCAATAAAAATTCATGTAAATTCGTTTTATTGATAAACGAATTAAGAAATACCGACAGTCTTGCTAAGCAACCAAAGTACCAAGGACAACTCAACTCCGAAAATAGTATGAAGATATGTTCTATCCAACATGAATCCAAACACTGTGATTCCGGCTCTGTTGTTCTCTAAATAAGTCACTGCAAAATCACAATCAAAATATCAGTTTATTATTGAACCAACGACTGCACGGTATCATAGCAAATGAGCAATTTAGGTGGTTCTACGACAATAATATTATCAAACCGCATTACAGAAAAATTTGTAATGCCAATTTCTCAGAAAAATCTAAGTATATATATTTACCTAAGGCTTGCCTCCGTTGGTAGGAGATTGTATTAGCTATTGCAGGCACCATCTTAGCATTATCGAGGTTGTCTTCACCATCCCCGTCCTCGTCATCGGATTCAGAGCTCGCGCTATATGGAAAGACTTGAGAGGAAATTTGAGGAGACAAAGAGTGGATGACATGAGGCTCACCATCAGCCGCATCTTCAAAAACGTCAATGGTAGCACATACATGCCACTTAGAAGCCAATGCCGTGATGGCTTGTGCTCTATGTGTGATTTTCGCCGCACTCCTTAGGCATATGCACACTCCCGCTACCAATGTTACAGAGCAAAGCTACAATTTTAAGAGTAAAATGTCACAAAATGTCTGTGTCTAGATTGTCGTGTTATAAAAGATGAGACTTTTGACATGTGTTAAATGACACAAATCTATAATAAAGTTAATTTTGCACTTTTTCAAGTACAACTAGACGTGGGCAAACTGATCCGACCTGAATACGTCAAGAAACCTGAATTGACGTCGAATGTCTATTATCGCATACTGACGGTTTCCCGAAATAACTTGATAACAGTCAACCTGAAAATGACCTAAACTTGAAATGACCCGACCGACCCTGACTTGGCCAAAGTTTTTGCAAATACGAACAAACGTAACCCGAATTGACACGCCACGAACCCAACTCAATTCAGCTGTTTGCCAGGTTTAAGTACAACCCCTTTTATAAAAGTTCCGTATGAAACGATTTCACGCATCTAGGCACGAAATGGTTGATTAGGCGTGCTATGTAGTAATAGCGCTAACATTTTTTAAAGTTAACATTTAGCATGCTTCTTCCTACTCACATACCGAAATCAATCAATCAATTTGATAAATATAAATAAGGAAGAGGTAGAAACAAGAATTACCGCAACTTCACCGGCAGTGTAGATATTAACCTTACTATCAGACCTAGTAGTAACAAGCAAAGAAGCAAGCTGGCTAGCCGTGATAAAGAGCATCATACACAACAGGAATGCTCGAAACCGATGACTAATAATCCTCAACGTCTTTCGTATTCTAAGGTGTTCTGACAAAACTGAGGCGACGTCTGTTTTGACTTGGAAGACAAGAGCGAAATCCTCGAGTCGAAGTATTTGGAGGTAACAGCTTACTCGGTAAAGAACACAGGCTAAGAAGAAGATGGAAGAACGATAGAGCCAAGAACATTGTTCTAAAATACAGGAAATAGTGTGACTTAAGAACATGTTGCCGTAATATGGGATTTTATCGCCTCCTGTCGTGTACCACCAGATTTTGTAAGCTGTATCAACTGCGAAACATGGTAGTACGAAAATGCATAGGATTTTCAGTGATTTCTGCAATGATCATTAGGACAAGTTTAATTAGTCTCATTAGAATCACAAAGAAAGTTGTCATGTATTAGAAGTACAATCAAACTTTTTGATCAGTGGCGGATTTAGGGTGACTAGGTAGGGTAGTAAGAAGGCCGCTCTCCCCGTTAGAAAGCGGAGGTTTTGAGAGTTTTAGTTAAAATTTTCCCGTTTCTTAAACTCGTGATATTACTAGTTTGTTCCAGCTATGGTCTATTATTGACGCCTTAACTTTACTTTAAATTCTGGTCCGCTGTGTTTTGAAAGTTTGTTGTTCACCAAAAACGTATAAAATTTACTCACTAGTAAATTAGTTTTTTTGTTTATTTATTCATATTCCAAAACTGAAAATAGCGAGATTTAAGTCACATTGGAGAATTGATAGTTGATACATCATATGTATAAATGTATAATGTGTATATCAATTAATATCATGACTATTTGCAAATAATAAGTAACCTAAATTATTGTGTGGTTTCCCACTCGTGATTAGGTGTTTATAGAATTATAGGACCCATGTTGATACTTGATACTTGTAAAATTAATCCTATATTTTTGATGAGAAAAGCATCTTAACTAAAACATTAAAGTGATGATTCAGGTCCAATTAATCAATAATTTTATACTTTAACACACCTATTACGAATGTGCTTTAGGCTTTAATTAGTGTGAATGCAGTGTAAGCCTTCTCATACATAGTGCTAACATTTCACTTTAGTAGAAAACGGTGGTGAGATTTGAATTAGTGGCGTATACGTATTTGTCATACTCACTCTGATACCATGTCAGAAAATCATCTCTACCAAAATCTTAAATTGATGATTGAAACTAAATCAATCAATAATTTTATACTTCTAACATTTTAATCCGATTGAAAGTTGGAAGCATGAGAAATTGAGAATGATGAGCATAATTTTCCTGGATTATTAGTGCCCGTTAATCTTTGCATCTTTCTTTTGCCGAGATTCGCGACATTTGTCTTTGATGCCCAAACCCAAATTCCTTGGGTCCATGGTATCACATCTTACGCTCATATAGGCATCAATAAGTCTTGCTTGTAACGGGGTGACCCGTCGCAAGTTTGGGACGAGTCAAATCCCCCTCATAAAGAATAAGTGGCAAGACAAGTTGGGGGCTTCATTTGGCCCCACTTGCCCCTCCACTTGCTCTATGTGAGGGAATTTGACCCGTCACAAATATGTGAGGGAATTTGACCCGTCACAAATGAGAATTTGTGTATAGGCATATAGCAAAAGGTGTTGGCAAGGACAAAATAACTCTTATCATTTGCATTCTAATTAAAAAGAAAACTGGAAAAAAAGTATGTTTCTAAAGTAACATTGCTAATAAGGTGTGTACTTATTGTATTAGTTAGACTAATTTAATGGGATTTCTTTTTTGGGTGCAACAAATGGAAAAATATCATTCACTATAATATATGCAAAAAAAACACACTTAATTTAAGTTTTTCATAAAAATACAGGGTAAAAATTGCTTATTCTACTTCGTATATTTACCAAATTACTAAGAAACTCCATCCTCAAGTTTTTAACATTTTCGGTCTCAACCCGTATAAATATTTATCGAACAGGTCTTCTAATGTTTTCTACTTCCTCTAGTAATCATCTTAAATTAATGATAATTATGAATAAGTAAAATATGAAGAACATATGGTGTTATGGACTTATGGATCATGTAGTATGAAACCTTAAATGAGATTTAAAGTCTTTATATTTTAAAAAATAACAAAACCGAAAAAAATTCAAGCATAAAAAAACAGAGAAAGATCAAAACTTCGAAGTCAAGCAACATAACTTCGATTATTTATATGACGATTGACTGTATCATCTCTATGAGCTAATTAACTAAGGATCACTTCAAGAAATAACAAGAAAAACGAGAAGAATATGATCATATATACCTGAAGTTGAATAGTATAATCATCTCGAACTTTCTCACTTTCTTGACAAAGCTTATCAAGGAAAAGAAATTTTCTTAAACCATATTTCCTAACATAATGAGTGAGGCAAAGATATGAAAGAACAGATATCGACGAGAGCGAAAGCTCGACAACCGAATCAAAGGGTTGTTCATGATCGACATCATTGCAAGTAGAACATGAAATCACAAAGTGTGAAATAATTGGAACTCCTATGCAAAATAAGAAGAAAACCGACCAAGATAAGCTTGTTTTCCATAGATTTGATTGATCAATACATGCCCAATTTAGGAATATTCTAAATTTTTTAAGTTCGTCAAGCTCATAGTCTATGATGCTCTTTTGTGTTTTGAGGGATAGGAGGTTTTGTCTCTCTTGGTCTACCATTTTAAAGAGTGTTATAGGGGTTTTGTACTTTGATTGATCATATTGATTGAGGTTTTGGGTAGTGTTTTTGATTTTGTGGTTACTTGTGACTTTGCCAAAGTAACTACATATATAAGGAATAGTATATAGCCACGTATGGTTTGTGTTAAATGAAATTGTATATATTTAGGCTTGGCAAGTTATTTGAGGTAATTTATTTGAACAAAGTACTTTATTTAACTAAAATTTAATGTAGCTTGTTTTTCTGAAAGTGTTTGACAAGTAGCTTATTTAAACAAATAAGCTACCTAAAATGAAGTGCTACATAGAGCAACATTTAGGATTTCAGTACTTGAAATGATTTTATATTCCTATTTCAATAATATTTAATTGTTATTATATCCATTTATGTCATTTCATCAAAAATCAGCTATCTTTTCAGCTAGTTTACCAAACAATTTTTTGTATAATCGATTACCTAATCACTAATCAGCTCATAGCTTTTAGTTACCTTATCAGATATCTTTTCAGGTTTCACTAATCTTTTCAATTTTTAGCTACTTTTTCAGTTTTCATTTAACTTTTTCAATTTTCAGTTACTTGTTCCGCTAGCTTTGCCCAACATAGCCTTTTAGTTTAAGACCATATTCACATATATCATGATAGAGTATCATAATTCTTTTCTAAATACGGAGTAATTTTTTATTATACATAAATAATATTATACGTGACTCGTGAGTGTTGATACTTAAAACTAGAGCTGGCAAACAATGACACGACACGAAAACACCACACGACCCTGACACGAAATTAATGGGTTTGGATTGAGGCTTAATGACCCATTTATGTAAGTGGGTACACACGAACACGACACAAGATTTAATTAGGTCGGGTTTGGGTTGAGCTCTCATAACACGAACCCGACAAGAATTACCCATTTATTAAAATAATCCTAATTTTCATTGATTCTCCATCAAATAAATATATTTATAATTTCAAAATATTGACATGACACGAAACCCGACACAAAATTAACGGGTTAGGGTGGAGACTTGATCACCTATTTATGTAAGTGGGTCGACACAAACACTAAACAAAATTTAATTGGGTCAGGTTGGGTGGAGGGTTCATGACCCGTTGAACAAGTGACACGAACCCGAACCTTTTTACCAGGTCTACTTAAACCTCGTTGTACACCGTTAACAGCATAATACTCGAACTCATAATGAAACATTAACACCTTGATATTTTTATACTAGCCCCTCTCATTCAACATGCATGCATACATGTCTTTACGTTTTTATTATTTCTTTGTGAGAAGTATTTTATGAAAGGTAAAGCAAGAATCTGCTGATAGATTGTTTGGATGTTGGCGATGGACTAACATAAATTATCATTTATTTACATTTAAGACCGTCCTATAAAAAATTATTATAAAAAGATTGTTATTATTCACATGGATTGAAATTAATTGGAAATTTGGAATAGACTTGATGTATTGCAATTTATCGATTCCTTTAAGTACTAGCAATCTAGCATACAAGCTAACGTGGGGGCATAATTTCTGTGCGGATACCGGTATAAAAATCACAATTGGTGTGCTTATTATTTATGTGGGGTTATTGGATTCACCACACTTCTTATAATTGATTATTCCGTTGTACAAGAAGGTATGTAACGATTCATCTAATTTACAGAGTATGTTGTTTTGTATAATACTGGCAATTAATCGTCCTGACTCGTATGATATGCGAAAACCTACCGGTACAACATTATCACTTTTGTCACATTGACTCAACATTTTTATTTGCTAGCTAAATACCGAAATGAACCCTTTCCTTCTCTTTGTGTCCATTTGATCTTCTCACAAACATTATTATATCATAAATTACAATTACATTCATTTGTATTACATCTATTTAATTTTTCTATATTTTAAGGGTTTTTTTTATATTACTCTTAAAATCACAATTACCCTTTTCCATGACCATGTCGAAAGGTGGTCTCATGTATATAATTAAGGATTAGAGAGATGTCATAAAACACTATAATAAGAGCAACAAAAAAGAACAAAAATAAGTAAAAACAAGTAAAATCTGTTTTCTTTAACTAATTAGATAACAGTTGTACTCTCCAATTATGATGGGATGTAGGCCTCTTTAGTAGTCAATTACTTGTTGTAGAGAAATTGAAGGCGCAAGCCACATATATCGCAAATTCTTATTTCAAATGGATCATTTCCGTCTGAAAAATAAGACGGGATTATGTTGCCACTTTTTGATAAAATGTAACCACGGCTTATATCAAGTTGTTTTCAATAGTGGTTACATGTAACTGTAAAGTGGTTACAAAATCCCGTCTTATTGCTTCAGACCAAAATGGCCCGTCTGAAGCAAGATCAACGGCACATATATATCATGTGAGACATTGGATTAGTAATATTAGCTTTATTATGTGTCACAAGCTAAAGTTGACAAGTATTACCTTGACACCTAAAACCTAAAAAAGGCGTAGATTAATGTGAAGTTTAGCTTCCAACTCCAACCATTTCAAGGATTTAACCCGTGAAACTCCAACAAAACTGCCATTCAAGGCGTAGGTAAGCAATGTGTAAACGCAACTTTAAATCCTCAATGAGACCGGTGAACAATAATCTACCCTGATCTTAAAATGAGTAAAGTCCACCCTTAACCTAAACTTTTTCATAACCAAAAATAAAATCACTCCTGTAACACATATATTATTTGTGCAAAGTGATATTATGCTACCTTACTCAAATGTATTGTAAAGCAGTTTGCTAACTACTTTCAACTAACACAAATTTAATTATAAGCATATTAGACACTTGGAAGTACTTTGGTCAATATGTCGCAACGGTTTTATATAACTCATTGCCTACCTTAATTTGTACACGTAAGTGTTAATTGGTCACCTTAAGTTTGGTAAATTGTAAATTAAACATGTTAATCTTATATTGTTGTAATTAAACTCTTTAACTTTGTGAAAAAATGGAAAAAAAAAAATCTAACCTAATTGTATCTTTAAAATCATTTTATATCCGTCGTTTCTCTCACACATAATATACTTATTACAACTTTTAAAAAGTTTATATAATTATGAGCATAACTTTTAGTAGTATTACATTTTTAATACAATTCATTTACAAATGAGGATGTATTGTGCAACAAATATATTTTTAAATTTTTTTTATAATTTTGAGCATAACTTTTATTAGTTTTACATTTTTATTACAATTCATATACAAATGAGGATGTATTGTGCAACCAATATATTTATAAATTGATAGAATATATGAAAAGTGTATATATGGATTGAATAATAACAAAGGTATATATAGTTACAAGAGATCTCTAGAGTATACTAATCATAAATACACAACTTACTAAGGTTCATAGAACCAACCTAGGAGTCACTAATATACATACATAGAGAAACTAAATACATGATTGTGATGATTACAAGGTAGACTAATGGGGACTAGGATACATGCTTATCATCCCCCCGCAAGACGGACGGAGGTGGCCGGAGTCCGATCTTGGAGAGTAACATCTCAAAACGGGGTCGCGGGAGAGCTTTGGTAAGGAGGTCAGCAAGCTGATCATCATTAACAACAGGTACAACACGTAGTTTGCGAGACTGAACCATGCCGCGGATGAAGTGATAGTCAAGGGCAAGGTGCTTCATCCGGGAGTGGAAGACTGGGTTGGCACTAAGGTGGGTAGCACCAATGTTGTCACAGTAAATGGTCGGAGTAGCAGAGAGAGGAAGGTTGAGTTCACCCAGTAGATGTGTGAGCCAGGTGATTTCAGCAGCGGTATTGGCAATGGAGCGGTACTCGGCTTCAGTAGAGGAGCGAGCAACAGTTTTCTGTTTCTTGGAGCTCCACGAGAGAGCATTGCGACCAAGATAGACAATATAGGCACCCGTGGAGGTAAGGTCGTCAGTATTACCAGCCCAGTCAGAATCAGAGTAAGCATGAAGGTCTAAAGGAGAGGACCGATAAATGGGAAGACCGAAGTGGAGCGAGCCAGCAAGGTAGCGTAGAACGCGTTTCAAGGCAACCCAGTGAGCATTAGTAGGGCGATGCATAAACTGGGAAAGTTTATTTACAGCAAAGGCAATGTCGGGTCGGGTAAAGGATAGGTACTGTAGAGCACCAACCAGAGTACGAAATTCAGATGGTTCATCAAGGGGAGAACTATCCAGAAGAGAGAGGCGTACCGAGGCGTCTAGAGGGGTGGAAAGAGGTTTGGCATCGAGCATCTTGGCCCGGTGTAGAAGATCGGTGATATATTTCCTTTGAGAGAGAAAAAGACCAGTAGAAGTGGGACGAACTTAAATACCAAGCAAGTAGGAGAGAGTACCCAAGTCTTTTAACGAGAATCGTTGGGAAAGAGACTGGATAAACTTAGTGACAGCAGCATCAGAGGCACCTGTAACAATAATGTCGTCGACATACACTAAAACAAAGAGAGAGTGAGCATGGCAAATAAAAAGAGAGGCGTCAGAGACCGAGTTAACAAACCCAACACCAAGTAAAAAATTGCGGAGCTCAGTGTACCACGCTCGAGGGGCCTGTTTGAGGCCATAGAGTGCTTTACGTAAGCGACAAATATGATCAGGAAAGGTAGCATCTTTAAACCCGGGAGGTTGAGACATATAGACAGTTTCAGTGAGGGTGCCTTGAAGGAAGGCATCATTGATATCTAGTTGACGGAGAGGCCAGCACTTGGTAACTGCAAGAGAGAGTAAAGTTCGAACAGTAGCAGGTTTCACGACAGGACTGAAGGTTTCAGTGTAATCAAGACCCGGCCGTTGGTGAAAACCTTTGGCAACAAGTCGGGCTTTGTGTTTATCAATGGAACCATCAGGGTTGTACTTGATACGAAACACCCATTTGCAGCCGACAATATTTTGAGAGGAGGACGGAGGGACAAGATCCCAGGTGTGGTTGTTAACAAGGGCAGTAAATTGGGTAGTCATGGCTTGAACCCAAATTGGGTCGGCTAGGGCTTGTCGTATAGTGGTAGGTTTGGTAGGGGAGATAATGGTATGGAGATTCATTTTGTTAATTGGTGTGAATATACCACGAGAGGCACGAGTGACATGATTGTTAGTGGGTGGTGGTGGTGGTGTAGGAATGGGAGGAGGGGAGGAGGCAGCGGAAGAAGGAGAGGTTGTAGGAGAAGGGGGAGGGGATGGTATAGGAGACGATGGGGTTGAAGATGGGATAGTGTCAAGTAAGGGAAGACTAACCGAACACCATTCATCAGAGGATGGAAGCGGGGTTTGTAAGGAGCTAAGTTTTGGGTCAGTAAAGGGGTAAACATGCTCCACAAATCTGACATGACGGGAGGAGTAGACACGGTTGGTGGATGGGTCAAGACATAAGTAGGCATGCTGAGTGGGTGAGTAGCCCACAAAGACACAAGGGGAGGAGCGAGGATCCATTTTGTGCTTAGCATAAGGTCGAAGCCAGGGATAACAAAGGCAACCAAAATTGTGGAGGTTACCAAATTTGGGATCAGATTTGAAGAGACGGGAGTAAGGAGTGGAGTTGGAGAGGGTCGGTGTCGGCATACGGTTGATAAGATAGACAGCAGTGTGAAAAGCATAGGGCCAGTGAGAAAGAGGAAGGGACGAATGAGACATTAGCGAGAGACCAGTTTCTACAATATGCCGATGTCGTCGTTCAGCAAACCCGTTGTGTTCAGGAGTATGGGGAGGAGATGTAAGATGAGAAATACCATTTTGTGCAAGGAAAGGAGCAAGTTTTTGGAATTCGCCACCATTATCGGAATAAAAAGTGACTATGGACGTAGCGAATTTCTTTTCGACGAGATTTTTGAACAGAACAAATACATCATGCGTATCAGATTTATTTTTGAGAGGATATAGCCATGTGTCTTTAGTAAAGTGATCGACGAAAATGACATAATATTTAAATCCATCAAGAGATAAAACGGGACAAGTCCATAAATCACTAAATATTATTTCAAGCGGCATAGTGCTGTTTAAGGAAGTAATAGTAAATGGAAGCTTATGACTTTTATAGATAAGACACGAATTACAAGGGGAAGGTGAGGGAATAGACTTATTTAATAAAGACATAATTTGTTTAAAAATATGTGGAGACGGGTGACCAAACCGATGATGCAAATCACACGGTTTGGTCACGGTGGAGTGGGCTTGGATCAACAACGACATGGGCCATAAGTAGACACCGTTCTCGCCTGGGCCTGTAAGCAAGATTCGTCCCGAGCTAGGTTCCTTTACATGAAAAGAAGAATGTGAGAATTCAAAAATAACGTTGTTATCGTGACAAAATTGAGAGACGGAAATTATGTTTTTAGTCATGTGAGGAGAGTAGAAAACATTAGTCAGATTAAATGAAATAGAAGAAAAGAAAGAAGGGAGGCAGGAAGAACCGGAGTGAGTAATGGGCAAACCCGAACCATCACCAATAATGATTTCGTCCGTGCCATCATACGGTTGGTGAAGGGCGAGATTAGCAAGATCAGAAGTGACATGGTGGGAGGCGCCGGTGTCGAGGATCCACGGGTCAGAGGGAGTGGGGGTAGACACGGTGGTGGGATGGGCTTGAGGGGTGGGGCGACTGTGTCGTGGGACTCGGATATCTGGATGAAGCGATTTGAAGGTGGGACAATAGGCAAGGGTATGGTATTGTTCATTACACCATTGACAGCGACCTTTAAACGGGTTTTTGGGATTTTGATTATGGGTGAGGGAGGGCGATGCAGAGAACCGGTTGGCAGTGGATTGGGGACGAGTATATGTAGGATTGGCGACAGTCGGGAAAGGAGTAGGGCTGACGGTTGATTTTTGTTGTTGATGAAGTTCATGGTGGAGTAATTTTTCGTGCAACTCGGGGAAGGAGATCGGGTTTTCCCGAGCATGAATGGCATCAATAAGACTCTGATAAGACGGGTCATGGAGGCCATCAAGAATATAGTCAGTAATGTCGTCGGGTGGGATGATCGTGCCAAGATTGGCTAAATCATCGGTGATAGTTTTGATTTTGGTCATGTAAGAGGAGATTGAAGACGAGCCTTTGGTCGTGTTTTTGAGTTTGTGTTTGAGTTTTTTGATGTGGCTACGAGAAGGAAGGGCGTAGGTCGAGGCAAGGGTGTCCCACGCTTCCTGGACAGTGGTGGTTCGGTTGATAAGGGGGCCAACGTCCGTGTCGAGAGTACCTGCAAGTGCACTAAACAATAGACGATCTTGTCGATACCAAGTGCCATAGGCCGGGTTGGGTTGAGTTGATTTGGGGTCGGCAGGGTCGGGTATGGTGGTAGCAGGAGCAGGGGCGGAACCATCAATGAAGGGGGTGAGGCCACAACCATCTAGGAGGGAGTGGAATTGAAGTTTCCATTGTTGATAATTGGGACCTTTTAATTTGACAATTGAAGTGACATTGAGAAAGAAGAGGGGTTGGAGGGGTTCAAAGGGGTTGGGAATGGTGGAGGAAGCCATTGATGCTAAGGTAAGAAGCACCACGGCTAAGGAGGAAGATGAAAGTAAAAAAAAATTTTTTTTTTTTTTTTTTTTTTGTGTTTTTACTGGCTTGATACCATGATAGAATATATGAAAAGTGTATATATGGATTGAATAATAACAAAGTATATATAGTTACAAGAGATCTCTAGAGTATACTAATCATAAATACACAACTTAGTAAGGTTCATAGAACCAACCTAGGAGTCACTAATATACATACATAGAGAAATTAAATACATGATTGTGATGATTACAAGGTAGACTAATGGGGACTAGGATACATGCTTATCATAAATTGTATAAAAGCTTCAAGTTTGGAATAAGTGTTTTATTTTATGTGTTAACAAATTGTATACATGAAGGATTATGCTATGAATTAGTGGGGAAGCTTTAGGTTGAAAAATAAAGATTGTGTTGGATTTTCAATTTTGGACAAAGTTAAGAGATGGCTTGAAATGAACCTTGGAATGTGATTTAGTTTTGTTAAAAGTCTTATTACTTTAGAAAAAAAAGTTCCAAAGTTAAGGGCTCTTCTATTATATAGCACAATTAAAACTTGAAGGATCGAATCTCAAAAGTGACCAAATTTGAAGGGATTAATTACCATTTTCATGTTTGTGATATTTACATTTTGATAATCTAGATTAAAGCTCTAACTTGGATAATAACCTTGCGTAAACAGCTAAACTAAAATAAGCATGTTATCATTAATTAACTAGTGGTTTGGTATGCCATTAAATAAATTTGTTTAGAGAATGTTAAGGCCGTGTAGAAGACCACTATAACTTCAATTGTAAGATGGATATAAATAAATCATAAATGCAAGAGTAGGATGAGATGAGTTGCCACCATACGATATCATTTGTAGCTCATCTTAATAAAATTTATGCTCCTTCTGCTATTATATTTACTCCCTAGTCTTCGTCATTTGGTTACCTATTTTATTCTTGAAAATTCTTTTATAAGATTGTCGTGTGTGCGATGATTAAAAAAAAGTGATTGCTTTTTTATCATTTCCCATTTATGTGTCGCGCGAACCAAAGCTGAAGACAATCTTCTTAGCAACTCACCAAAAGTTCGTAGAGAAAAATGTTGGAAATTGCATTATAATATGATATCCCTCACACAACTAGTTAGAGCTGATCAACTTCGGGCCGGCCCGTTTGGCCCTATCCGTTTGGCCCGCTACTTGAGCGGGCTTGGACAAGAAGAAATTAAAAAAATTATTTGACGGACGGGCCAAGCTCGGCCCGCTATATTTCGTGGGCGGATATGGACATGATTAAGAAGCCCATGGACAAGTCCGCCAAGCCCGCTAAACATATATAAAATTAAAAAATTATGCTTCATATAAACAAAAAGCTAGTAAAGTAAAAATATACAACATGAGTAAATGAAATAAAACTTGTATATTAGTGATAAAGTAAGTAGTTATAATTTTTTTTATATCGTTACTTTTTTTGGAGACTTGTAACTTCAAAATAATCATGTTTAATTATAAAATTTATATATGTTAAGTTGACTTTGCGATGTTTTAGTTAATTCGGAATATATGTTAAGTCTAGTTTAACCTTAGTTTTATTAAAAAATTAGTTTTATATATTTTACATTCAAGCCCGCAAGCCCACGGGCAAGTCCGCTAGCTTAAACTAGGCGGAAATGGACAACCCTAGTAAGCCCGCTTAAGCGGGCTTGGACAAGGAATATTAGGCCCGCTGGACATTTTTTCAAAGATAAGCCCGGCCCATGTCCGTCCAAGCCCGCAAACGATCACCTCTACAACTAGTTTATTGAATAACAGACAATAATAAGGTCAAAAAAGCATAGCCCAAGTAATTGTACCAGAGTCCAAAATATACACAGGGCCGGTTCTAAGGGTCGTTTGGAGGGCCTGTGGTCTAGGGCCCAAGCCATAAAGAGGCCCAAGCTTCTAAGGTTCAAAACAAAGTAAAGAAAAATATTAGTTAGACAAATCAAAATAAAGGGACATGTATGAAAATTGATCAATCTTGACGGGAGCGGGATTTAATTAAAAACATAAATCTTATTATAATTATACAACTTTTTATGAGAATGTTAGTTTGTATAGTTGGGATATATCTCCAACTCTACAAGTCTTACTGTTGCTATTTGACTAATTTACGTGTGAAAGCGAGGGCTAGACATAGTTAATAAGAATTAAAAATGGCTACATGAGGCAAGTGCTACTTAAAATATTTACAGTTGTAAAATGTCAAGATAGTATTGGAAATTTCTTTGGATTAATTGAAATGATTGCGGTTCGACACATTCGAAATCGTTATATTCATTTTCATCATTTTGGACATAAAACCTAAAACGATTTTCTTTTGGTTCATAGGGCAGCTTCTTACGATAAGTACAAATTTTTTTCGAAGTTAAAGTTTATATAAATACTTGTTGTCATCAACCTAACAAGAACGGTTGAATGGTCTTAACGTTTTTCCTAATTGAAAAGCTTTTTAAAGAAATTGTTGTTGATGTTATTATAGGTGATTTTGCATCTCGGAATGTGTATGAAACTAATTATGTAGGATTACAATCTACCAAGTGTAAAAAACAAATTTATAATAAAATTGATATCACAGATTTTAAAAATAAAAAAATAGGGACCCAAATATATTATTTTGCCTAAGGTCCCGAAAAACTAGAGCGGGGTGAATATACAATACCAGTTTTGAAACCCAGTTAGCATACAAAATATCAATATCATTATAAGGTCACTATAGTTTTGTTTAATTGTACTTGTATACAAACTAATTATATGGATATTTTATTGTTCACTCTCACCCAAGTTGAGTGATATTAGTAAAAATGGTGGTGGATTTAGCATTAGCCCTCCCTAAAGGACGATTATTGAAAAAAAAAAAATGTAAAGGGTATTGCCCATGAGGTGATGAGGATATGCTTTGACATGTGGTGGGGCGAGTATGAGTATAAAACAATTATTTACTAAAGATGGTGGAGGACTTGAGTTGAGTCTAAAGTAACGAGCTATAAAAAGCATTTGAATATCACAACGACCTCTTTTTCACAACCTCAAAAACGGTGTTACGTAAAATAAGAATAACAACACCGGCATAGCTTAGTCCCAAAATGAATTGGGTCAATTGAGATAAATCATCATGTAAAAGTATTTAAGTCTTCCGATATGGCTTAGTCCCTTTTTTCATAGGGTTCTCCATCACTCGATCGTGTCACTTTCCTTTCACAACTTAATAAATACTTGGTATAAATATAGTTTAAAACTCCAACGAATTAGCCCGATGCCGACGGTAGAGTATTGCAATCTTAAAGGGTGAGAGTTGAGAGTTGAGAGGTATACAAACCCTATGAGAGGACAACGGCCTAAACCAAAGTAGGAAAGTAGTGTGTTTAAACTTTAAACCCAGACGCAACAAATAGTATCAAATGACTACTATGAGTGAAAGGTTAGTATATGGTTGGCGTAAATGCTGTTTGTTGGTCGATGTTACTCATGGGTTCTTGGCCAACCCTGTATTGTGTGACTATGATTAAAAACATGTGGTTTTGCCAATTTGGGAAATCAGCATCTACCTTTTCACATACATTCATCTTACCTACACGAAATAGTCATATAGGAGTATCAGTAATTCAGTATCACATCCAAAGTCAATGTGTGTATGTGTATTGTGTCATTCACTATTACTCAATTTTATCAATTGTTCTTTCTCTAAATTAAGCCCTGGTTTTTTAAGTTTAATTTCAGCTCGTTTTATTTCAGCTCGTCTTTATTTAACACAATTTAATTTAGTTTTAGCCAATCCTATTCAACTCATCTCTTCACAAAACTAAGTCTCACTTCAACTCGGTTTCATTCAATTTAGTTCAATTAAGCTCACATCCATTTAACTCAGTTCAGCTTATTTCAGCCGAAAAGAACGGGGCTTTAGAGCCTCACTCCTACATGACAATCACGATGCTTCTGAAGTTAACACATAGTACGTCCATTTATAAACAAATTACAACTTAAGTTTCTTTAATTTTACATTTAAAAAATGCTAAAAATTAAATATTATTATTGTATTTACAGAGGCGAATTAAATTAGATCTCGCATGACAATATTTTTTCTTATACATTACAATTAATCATGAAAATTCTCTCCGGATTATATATAGTACTCCCTCCGATCTAGAGCAAAGGTAACACTTATTATAAACGGACGAACCACACTAAAGGTAACCTACCTTATTTGTCCCAGAACATTACTAAATTATCTTTATACCCATTTTCATATTTACACAAAATGTCATTACATGGTCCAGCTATCTACTGACAATTAAACCCACAATTACATGAACCATCTACTTTTTTTCCCTTTTACCCCTTATTTTTCACATTTGTTTAAATACTCAATTTTTCCCTAGGTTACCTTTCGTTTGGATTAGAGGGAGTATCAAATAGTGAAATGATCCATTTGGTTATCCTAATAACTTAGTGAGAAAGCGTCTCTCCAAAGTTTTTATGTAATACATAGCAACTATCAAACCATTTTTATTAATGTGTTTTACGATTATTTCTTTTTTGCAACACTCGTAAAATGAGACCGTTACACGAGAAAAATAATAGTTAAAAATAATACTAAATCACAAAAATTATACCAAAAATCCATAATATATCAGAATGTATAATTCACTTATTGCCTTATTTTGCCGGTTGAGACTTGAGAGTCGCGTGAGTGTTCTGACTTCTCCGGCTCCATTATATAACCAACAACTACTCAGTACTCACCCCAACCCAGTGATCCACAAACAGTAACCCAATATCCACTACGATTCACACTACGATTCACTTCCCCTCTCTCTCTCTCTCTTTCCTCCACCTCACCGTTACTTTATTTTCACCACCCTATTTTAATTAATTTAATTTAATTTAATTCCCTTTCCCTAATTACTTTATTTCCTCAATTTTCTTCCACTTGGCGCCACAAACAATGAAACTAGAAAATTCTACCGATGACGACACGTGTACCTCCGCCGTCACTCCGCCGTCATCCGCCACCGTTACCGTCGCCTTTTCCGGCGGCGTATGCGAAGAGGTGTACTACGTTCCGCCGTTTAATTTCGCAATGGTTGATAACGGTATTTTCCGGTCCGGTTTTCCTGATCTTACTAATTTACCCTTCCTTCAAACCCTAGGCCTTCGATCAGTCATGTAATTCTTCATTTTACTTTTAATTTCATTATCGTAATTGCTGTGATTTTAACGTAATGACTAATTAGTGGCTTATCTTCGAAATAATGGTGAAATTGTGTAGATATTTGTGTCCGGAGCCATATCCGAAACAGATTGCCGAGTTTTTTGAAGCTAATGGAGTTCGTCTCTTTCAGTACGCCATTGAGATGTGCAAGGTTTGCTCTTTTTTTTTCTGAAATTTTCAGTATTTTTTTGTAATTATGTGTTTTGGACTGATCATTTCAACTAGTCATTTACCTCCTTTGAGTGGCAATTTGGGTTGCA